>CATIWR010682208.1:0-26512 GCA_949677035.1 Omphalea diandra | reverse complement strand
AATTGGTTTAGATGATCCATCCAAAATTAGGTTAACATCTCACAACTGCTACTCTCAGCAGCCCAAGCCCCAACCAATTAAGTATCGGGGAGTAGAGCATCTGTCAGATATGTTAGTTCATTACAATCAGGTACATGTCCCATGGATTCAAGAAATTGTTCCTTTATTCCTAATGTAGTAACACAACATAGCTGATAATTTCATTATTTTGTTCTTTACACAGACCTCTGACACTTTGTATTATGAAGTTCTGGACATTCCTCTTCCGGAATTGCAAGGTTTAAAAAATCTGAAAGTTGCTTTCCATCATGCTACTAAGGATGAGGTGAATCCATCATTACCATCTTTTTCTGGATAATCTATTTGCCTTTCTTCTAATCTTGCTGTAAATGTTTGCAGGTTGTAATTCATAATATTAGATTACCTAAACAGAGCACAGTGGGAGATGTGATTGATGAACTTAAAACAAAGGTAAAATCTTTTGGACTTTGCTGATGCATATTTGTTGCTGAAGCACCTATTATTTGAGCTTATTTGGTCTAGAAATGTGAAAGACTGAAGATCATATTGCTACAAATGTTAATCGTTAGTCTCGTTTTCATACTTAAATAGTGGGTTTATAGATGGTTTTGAACTGTTAGAATATGCGCTTGACACTTCCATTCTTGTGTTGAGGCCTCTTTTGCGTCCCCTTTTGACTTATTAAAAATCTGAATATGCTGTACTCCATGAAACAGGTGGAGTTGTCTCACCCTAATGCTGAACTTCGACTTCTTGAAGTTTTCTACCACAAGATTTATAAGGTAATTTCTTAATTACTGAAGTTTGATCACTAATAAAATAAGGATCTTCTTTAATTATTATCGGTTTATTTAGACAATATGCTATTGGTGATAATATATTGTTATGGAATTTCATTTATCTTTAAGGTGTTCTGTCTGTACCATTTATTGGTGGCTTGTTTTAACACGTTTTTGCAATCTTGCCTTCACAGATATTTCCTCCCAATGAAAAAATTGAGAATATAAATGACCAATATTGGACATTGCGTGCGGAGGAGGCAAGCCCTTTTCCATCTTTTTCCTCGTACTATTTGGATTGCTGAATTCTGCTATTTTCACGTGTTCTATAATATAATTGTCTCTTGTGGCTGTGTTACTGCACATCTCCTATGATCCTTCAAACATACACTAGAGGATTATTAGAGTTTGGTGCAAGTTTCTTATTGTATGGATATGTAAGCATGTGAGTGTTTGTGTTAATCTGAGTTAGGGGATTGCAATTAAGCACATAAATCAAATTGTAAGGCTATGTTGATTGAAAGTTTGAAACTTCATATCCTACATAGCTCTGCATTTTTTTGTTGACCGAAGCCTGTTGAATCAAATAGGAAGTATGGTGCTCTATGAAGCTTCTGGTTGGTAAAAGTGCAACTTATCTGATTTTCTGTTCAACCTCAGAATATTTTCGAGATTCTCAACCACTTGTGTAGTTTGACTTAAAATTTTCCCAGATAGGGTTTTGATGTTACATTTTATTTTACCTCATATTTGCAGTAGCATTTTAAAATTAACTGTAGCATTCTGCAATGTTCATTAGCCGGTATTCTTGCATTGAAGCTAACATCTCTCTCTCATGACAGATCCCTGAAGAAGAGAAGAACCTTGGTCCCCATGATCGTTTGATCCATGTTTATCACTTCACAAGGGAGGCAGCTCAGAATCAAATGGTAGTGGAATATCTTAAATTGATTACTAGGCTTTGGCTGTTTCTAGCCATCTGGTTGCTATGAAATTATTTCTAAGTTGCGTAAAGCTTTCAAGTTCTTACGTGCTATTACCTTGTGTCCTGAACAGCAAGTACAGAATTTTGGGGAGCCCTTTTTCTTGGTCATCCATGAAGGTGAAACTTTAGCTGAAGTAAAAGTCCGGATACAAAAGAAATTGCAGGTTCCTGATGAGGAATTTGCGAAGGTATCTTTCGCCCTGCTGCCATTTTTTTTATTTATTTATATATTTATTTTTTTGCGGTTTTTGTGGTAAGAGGTTTCTGGGCTTCGCCCAGTATGTCCTTTCCATTGGTCAGTCCAAGTGAAAATATCTGTGCTGGGCCTACTAAATCGTGGGAAATTACGTTCCCCTAGTCTCCTATCAGATTTAAACTCAAGACTACAAGAGGTGCATATTCTCTTGCCGCTTGACCCAACACTGATTGGTTCTTCCCTGCCTGATAAGAAATGGACATGGACATGTAAATCAGGAGGGAAGATGGGAAAGGCATTGAGACCCAGTATGCACTCTATGCTGCTTGGCAGCTCACTGATCATCAATTTATCATGCATTAATTTCTTGAGTTTTGCTGTTTTCTTTGTTTGCGGTGCATATTTGAATTACTCACATCTCCCTTTTTGCCAGTGGAAATTTGCATTTCTGTCCCTAGGTCGCCCAGAGTACCTGCAGGATTCTGACATTGTGTTCACTCGTTTTCAGGTGGCTGAGTTTTTTCTTTGGAAAATGAATTTCTATTTTCAGAGTTCTCCTACTGATTGGTGATTATGTTGCTGGGTATTCAAATTGAGAGTTTATTTATTTATTTATTTATTCAGAGAAGAGATGTTTATGGTGCTTGGGAGCAGTACCTTGGGTTGGAGCATTCTGATAATTCGCCTAAGAGGTCTTATACAGTAAACCAGGTACATGGTGCTCCCATACTAATGCATGTACATAGTGTTAGAATCTATGCTTTTAAAATCGGACCAGTGATTGAACTAGTGGGTTGACGAGTTTTTGGTTTGACCAGTTTGATCACTTCAGTACAATAGTGTTATTTTTTTTAAAAAAATTAAGAAAAAATATTTAGAAATATTTTCAAATTTTTTTTTGAAGTATGGTATGATAAAACCAATGACAGTTTTGGTTCAACTAGTGTGGTCCAATTCACAGAATTTTAACTATCTTTCCCGGTTTTGGCCTGTAAGAAATCTGGTTTCAACTCTAACTGAGTCGGTCAACTGGCTGGTTTCCAATTTTACTAATCTGATTTGATTTTCAAAACAGTGGTTAGAATGCACCCCCATATTTTTGTGACATGTATTCAGCAGCAGTATTGGGTTTTCTTTATGGAAACTTCAGATCATTGCCAAAATGGAGTACGATTTATCCATTTGGCTGATTCATATGTGTTCATACCTGATTATTATTATTGATTGGTTTCAAAATGTTGCAGAACCGTCATACATTTGAGAAGCCAGTTAAAATATACAATTAGGCAAGAGATGATGGTTCTTCACCTGCACATTAAGTTGGATCAGACAACCTTCGTAGTATAATGTATAATGGAGATGCAGAGGACTGAATGGCACATCTGAAGAAATGGAAACAAATGGAGGTTAAAGTCAGATGAGCTGTAGAGGGAGATTATTGGTTTTGTAGGTCCCTATTTTATGCAGGTGGGGAAGGGGAGAGATCGGTCTCTCTTATGTAGTTTGCATTTGTAGTTCATACAACCTTTTCCTTGCTTGAGCCCCTCGTCTTTGCTTGCCTCCTAATGAAGGGAACCCTCCTTGTTTTTGGAGATTGGTGGTTTACCAATATGCAGCTCCCGTGTAATTTAGCAGTACATAACAGGATTTTGACTAGGGGATGTATACCGGGTATAGTTGGTTGCGTTTGACATTTTAATTCCTTCTTCTGTTTATCGTTGTCTCGGGGATGGGCTTGTAAAACGGTTGGTTGAATTTACAGTTTTGGGCTTAGGGTTCATGTAAAAGAATTGCAATGCTTCACAGTCCAGATTTGGTGTTATAGCTTTTCCTTTCTTAGCTCTAGAACAGTGATGGTTTTCGTTTTGTTTTTGAAGAACTTATGTTTCTTGTAACGTAGTTAATATCATCACCATTTTCAAGGTCAATCTCTCTCCACGCTATGTTATCTAGGATTGAGCACAGAATGTGGAGGAATTTTGAGCCAAACTGAAGATCCAAATTCGATTGGCTTTGAATAATTTTTTTTTAAAAACAAACTTGATTGTTTATGTCTCTAGACTAAGCCGAACTAGAATTGTTCTAATTCTGAAACAAATCGAAATCATTATATATAAACCCTTTAAATATATATTATCCAAATAGTTTTACTTAAGCAAAATATATAATTGTCATTAATTTTTTTTTTCACTTATCATGATTTTCTCTCTTTTTAATTGAAGATTGAATGAACTTATCTAATATAAAACAAAATAATTGTACTTTGTCAATTTATTATAATTGTATTTCTCAATTTTAGTTAGTGTGATTATAACAATGGCGAAATAACATTAAAAAAGAAAAACTTGAACTTTCCAAAAATTTACCTTTATATCTTGGAAAAAAATCTTGTGTAATATATGAACTTTTATTTTAATTTTATGTTTAGTTTCGGGTATGTCTAAAGCTTCAACAAATCAAACAAATACTTTCATAGCTATCCATGTGTTATAACAAAATTGGCCAACTTGTGATGTCATAACCCAAAACACTGTTGTTTCTTCCCATTACCCAACCTTCTCTGCCATTATAAGGAATTTGGGGCAAATCTTTTCACGATTTTGACACTAGCTTGCAACGATTTGCCATTTCCACGATCAATTTCATTTTGAACGAGTCTTTCCAGAATATGGTTAGGGATTACTAGCAATATCCAATAATCTGCAATTGTGGGTGAAGAGTTAAATTGAGGACCTTTTGGACAAATCGCAACCCAGCTTGATGATTTTGAAGTTGTGCGTAAGAAGAAGAATGATGACTAATCAAACAAGTTTCTTGTTAATGTTTTCAATGTGTTTAAGAGAGGCCAAACACCTTATTCCTACCTTTTCGAGAGTTGGAGGCCAGATGATTATACCCAATCTTATTGAAGTGGAGCTGGAGGAATATAAAAGGGAAAGTACACATTTGAAACTGAAGCTCGAGTTGGTACAAAAGCACAATCACACTTTGGAGAAGAAATGTTGTGTTTACAGGATTAGGTTGCTTCACTGCTTTAGATTGTTAGTTTATATAATATGTAGGGGTTAGATTGTTAGTTTCTTTGGTTTGTTAGCTACTTTGGAGAAGAACTATCTTTTTGGTCTTAGCTATATTAGTTATGGCTAGGTTTAGGTGGACGGTTTCATGTTTTGCTGCTAATAATGATTTTATTATTGCAACATATTTGATAATTTGAATGTTTTAGTGGCAATGATGTTAACTTGAATGGGGATTACTGGCAAACTATTAGCTAATTTGAATTGTTTAGTGGTAATGGTATAATGGTATTGATGCATAATTCTTATGTGCCTTATAGCTATACATAAACCATACATGTCAAAAAGAAAAGAGAGATTGGCACACCATATGTGTGTCCAAAATGGCACTATCATAACTTGCATAATAGTATAAACTAGGATTGGCACTATTGCAATATGTTTCACACTATTTCATGCAATATGCCAAAATTTGTAAAACATAAACCAAAATTTAGCTCACGTGTCCAAAATGACTATATAGGTCTACAAGATTCATAACCCAACCGTAATTTAGCTTAATATGTTGCCAAACTACCAACTTGTCAACCTATCGTATATATGTCCAAAATGACTATATGGCTCAATAAAATTCACAACCATTTCATAAATAGCATCCATTGCCAAAATTAACCATTCATGTCTCCCAAATTACAATCCATAACATCCAAAAGCAAGCAAACTAAATCCTAAAGGTAATAAACTGAAGTACTTCAAAACAAACTTAAGTACTTCCAAATTAGTTTCACAAACAAAGTTTAGTACTTTTTAAGTTTCTCAAATTGACATTGAAATTAGGTTCCCATTAGCATCATGACCATTGACTATAGTTGATCTTTGAGATGAGAATGGTTGGTTGCCTCCTTCCATATTTCCATCATTCGGATGCATCTGTAAGAACAAGCAATATTCAACACACAAATGCATCCATAGGCAGTCTAACTAGGCAATATTAAACTAACAAATGCATCCATATGCAATATCAAGTTATGAATATTCCAATGTAGAATCTGCAATCATTTCTTGGTATTGTCTCTCTAGGTTCTTGGTTCTTATATTTCACCTCCTAAGTGAACTCCTCACATTAGCATTTGGTCTAGCAGTATTTTCATTGATTTTTTTTTTGGCCTTCTGAAATTGGAGCATTTGATGCATGTGCATTTGTAGTCCTCTTCTTCGTTTTAGGGTTAACCTTTATTAACTCTGCCTGAGTAGGACCTTACCTTTTAGGACACCCTCTTTTTCCCTACAACCAATTCATTTGAATATATTAAGTTTAATTGGATAATGGAAGCAATTATTTAAACAACAATTTTTTTGTGTTCATAAGAATTTTCTTCTGAGCTCTAAAGTTTGGATTATTTTTCTCCTTACAAGATCGTTTATTATGTCTCACATGTTTGCACAATTGGCAAGCCATTTGAGCTCCAAGTTTTATGAATTTTGTGGTTTGAGTTATAGGGTTGTGTATTTCCTTATCCCCGGTCCTCCGATGTACTTTTTTAAGCCTTCCTGACTGAGTTTTGAATTTTAGAGGCAATATCTATTGTCCATCATATGTAGGCCAAATGTTAGGCCCATTTATTGGGAGGAGGCCAAAAATATCATGAGTGAAAATGAAGTCCTTAACATTGTAGATTGATCTACATAATCCACTGGGTCACGCTTCATGTAGTCAATTGTGGCACAGGCAAATTCTCATGAAATAACTATTAAAGTCCACCATCTATAGCTGTAAGAACAAACAATAAGATCCATTGCAAAATAGTCATTAAACATCTATACTTGAGACTAGTCTCTGGCATGTGTTTTTACAATGCAGTACCTTATGTTCTTACGGATGTTTTCTAGTTTGTAACTCTAAGACAAATTTTGTCTATCACTTATTCCATGACTAGTACTTGATTCTCCATCCTCATCATCAATGTCTCTCTTATTGAATCTAACATGTCAATAATAAGTTTCTCTCGTACTCTGACTATTTATCTATTAAAAGTCTTGCACATGTTATTGCCAATCATGTTAGATTTGTAATATGGTTTGATATAAACCCTACAAAAGAAGTTTAGACCTCAATTTCATAAGCTTCCACTGATTGAAACTTAATGACTTCCAGTTTACCCTTCAACTATTCTTCATTTAGACATTTCATTGCATTCCAAGACAAATTTTTAAATTTTTCATCCTTAAATCCTTTCTTCTTCTAGTCAGCCCAAACATATCATGCCAATTTCTATGCTCTGCATTTGGGACAAGCTTTTTAATGCTGTTAAATATACCCTGCCAAAATGCATCATGAAATAATTGCACATGCATTATCAATAATTCACATTTTAAAAAGAATATTGCACAAATAATACAAAAGAAGAAGTTACGCACCTTTTGTTTGTCAGAAATAACTGACCAACCGAAACCATCTCTAATGTTTAGCTCTTCAAAAAGTATCTCTAAAAACCAATACTAAGACAACTGGTTCTCTCCTTCAACCACTACCCATGCAACAGGAAACATCCTATTATTACCATTTTTTGCTACAACTCTAAGTGGTGCCCCTTTAATTATTGTTTTAAGAAATGTCCCATCAAACCCTAAAATTTTTCTACAACCCTGAAGGAAACCATTCTTGAGTGTACTATAGCCAATATACATTCTCTTGAAAGTGCATGTGTTTGAAGCCACGTCAAAGTCAGTTTGTAAAGTGAATATGATTGAAGCCACATCAAAGTCAGTTTGCAAAACAAACTTCCCATCTCTATCAATTCTGATTTGTTCTTGCAAATAGCCCCTCAACTTGGCGTAATGCTGCTCCAATGTCCCTTTTACCATATTATTAGCTATCATCTTAGCCTTATAACACTTGGAAGTTGGGACAACAACATTATATTTCTACATCACTTCCTCTTTCATTTTCTTCACAAGCCAGAAGGGATTCAACTTGAATTTTTACATGCACTCTTAAGCAAGAAACTCTGCTGTCAACTATTTGTTATTATGCACCGTATAACAAGTGTGCACATCTATCATCATCTTAATCACAAGTGTCTTCTCATGGGAAAGCGTGTTTCCATATAGTCTAAATGGACATCCATCCACACTATGAGCATCTACTTGTGAACTTGTGCTTTTAACCCACCTAATAGTATAACCATTTAGGATAGCATGCTTCCTAATCCCAAGTTTAGACTCATTTGCATCATTGAATCTTTGTGAAATCTTGAATTTTAGTGACATGTGATCGCAATTAGGATCATATACATTAGGTCTTTTCTTTTTTCTCTTCTCAATAAACCAATCCTCCTCATATGTACTTGATGGTGTCAAAACCCCATCATCATCTATATCATTGTACAAACTTCTTCACTGCATTTATCTATAGAATTCATCTTCACATTCTGTTTAATAGTTTCTATAAATGTAGCCTCTTTATATCTCTCATCTCTCCTCCTTCGACTTTCAACAACATTATCAAATTCATAGTTTTGATGTCATAATCCAAGCTACAAAATGACCTATATGATTCCGGTTGATAATCTCCATCATATGTGTCATAATCTAACTTAAGGTAATGAAGTAATGGATCATCACTGTTAGCTACACTATGTTATACTTCCATTTCAGCATGTGAACCATTATGTTGTTAGATGCATTTCACCTCCATGCATATTCATCAATCATGCCATCTCTAACCCAATCTAGCTTAGCTAAACATTCCTCATTTGTTTGGGAAAAAAAAATGTCAAATCCTTCGAGCAACCCATTCCAGGCTTTAGGTAGGCAATTCTCTTGATCCCAAAATAATTCAACTTCTTTATATCGTTCATAAAAGCCAAATAGTTGAAAGATTCAAGAGAATAAACATCAAGGTAACTCAATCTGCCTCCAACCCATGATCAAAATTAATTATAAATGGTTTCATCCCTATTTTAAAATAAATAACTTAAAATAAATAACCCTATTAATATACAATAACAACATGTATATATGGCCACATATATACAAAATAGCATCTGCTTTTTTTCTCGACAAAAAACAACAATAAAAAAAAGGTACGTCGTTCAGCAAAAACATTCAACACAGATGGCCATAAACACAAAGAAAGCAACATTGTATGTCTTTTTGTTTCAATTTTAATATGCATGCCGACATGCAAGTAATAAAGAAAGACAAGTTGATGGGGTCAAAGGGATCACTACCATGCAACACAGATAGTTTCATGCACAAACAGTCCAACTTCAATCAAATTTTTGTTCGAGTTTAGAGAATCAATTCAACGTTCTATTGTAAAGATTTTGATTTGGTGCACTTACTTTGAACAGGGATGAGCAAATTTTCAACACCAAAATGGAACGACAGCCTAAATGGACCTCAACCTCCTCTAATGAAACCTCGTCGAAGATAACAAAGAATTTGCAAATTTTCACTTTTAGGTTAAATTTGGAAATTACACTTCACATTTAGGTAACTTTTTGTTTTGGGGAAATAAAAACGTAACTTTTTTTATCATTTTTACCATGGAAAGGAGCGATGTCGTTTTAAGTGATGATATGACAAGTTGATCAGGTTTGTTATGACACGTGGATAGCTATTTAAAAGTTTATTCAATTCAATGAAGATTTGACCATGTCCGAAGTTAGACATAAAATTAAAATAAAAATTTATATATTTAAATAATAATTTTTTTTGGTTCAGAACATAAATGTGAATTTTTTTAAAGTTCAAGTTTTTTACGTTATTTTGCCTATAATAATATGTATTCTTTAACGTTTTAACATTTTAGAAAAGAAGAAATTTAGTTAGATATTAAAGTGAACTATCTTAAATAAAATAAATGGGAAGGTTTTAATTTTTTTTTTTATATATATCTTTAGACTGAGATTTAAATAGGAATTGTTTCAGCTCCAAATCAAACCAAAATAATTGACACCAACTCGGTGTATATGGAGCAAGATATTATAAAGTTTTTCGGCCTTGTTGAAATTGACTATTTCGTGCCTATGTCCTTATAAATGCATTAAAACGTTTCTTTATTTTGTCACGGCTAAAGATTTTCTATTCAATGAAGTATGAGATGTTTACACTGGTCTTATTTTCTTCGCTTTCAACTTTTTATCTTAGTAATTAATTTTAGAGAAACCATTCAATCAGAAGCAACAAGCAACAAACAGAAGCAAATGCTTATATTCAGTTAGCAACAATTAGAAGTAAATATAAATCCATTTGGAAACCCACATATTAAATCATTCATTAAACTCTTTAGCATTATTCTCGAAAAAAAAAAAAAAAAAAGGGTAAACTCATTAGCAACAAGCAATAGACAACAGTGGGCATGGGAAGCAGCAAACGATATTCCAAAAGTCCAAGAGAGAGAGACTGAAATGATGGACATCAGGCATGAAAAGCCGCAAACGAAACACAACCGCTGCAGCACGGCCTTAGAGGATGCAGTGATGGTCTTAGAGGGATACGACTATGACGATCGACTTGAACAACTTGAGTAATACAACAGTGGATATGGAGGAATGCGACGGTGATGATCAGCTTGAAGAACATGGAAGGATGCTGCGATGGACATAAAGTGATACGAAGATGACAACCAGTTTGAAGAGCTTGTTATCGATTAAGAGAGAGAGAGAGAGATAGAGAGAGATGATACTTTCAGTTTGATGGAAAACGTCTCTACCTCTTTGTCGTTCCGTGCACTTGTCGATCTCTAAATAGTTAGTTCCTTTTTTTTTTTTTAATTTGCTTTATTTTCAGTTATAACAAACAATGGAATGAACTTAAATGATGAATCTTGGGTGTGATATATTTTGATTTACATATAAAAGATTTTCAAATAATATTATTTTTTTTATTAACGATGGATTGATTTTGCTGAATCATATTGCATTAGGATAAAAAGGTATTTTTAGTATTATAAAAAATAAATTTATTAATTGACTAACAAACCATACTTTGAAATTAATAAAAGGATTGTTTAGTATAACAATGTTAGAATATAAAGAGTTTATAAAGTATTTTTTAAATTGAAAGACAAAGTACCAGATTTTCGACTTAGAGACTTTATATATATATATATATATAAAAGAATTTTCAATAGTTATGTTTCTATTAATAGTTACTGTTTTTATAACTAAATAATAAATGGTTATAATTTTCAGTGTAAGCATTAATTGTAAGTCAAAATGATCAAAATCGTTAAATTTTTAATTTAAAAACTGAAAAAATAATCATAAATAGATAAAAATTGTGTTAACTATTGAAATATCACTTATATATATATATATATATATATTAACATGCAACTTATATGATTTATAAACTAATCAAATTATTTGTTGAACATTAGAATTTTTAATTTTATTAAAATATTTAGATATTTTTATCAAGTAAAACATATAATGATAATTATCAATTATTTTCTTTATTTATATAAATTTTTAAATAAAATTCTCTAATATAAAAATTATACCAGCTAAATTAATCAATTTATTAAAATTAAACTTTTCAATTTCAATTAGTGTATAAATATAATAATACATTATTTAACTTTTTAATATTTTAAAAATAAAATATTTAAATTTTTTAGTGATATAGAGAATTGATGATTAAAAACCAGTAGGCTATTGATAAATTCCATTCTGGAATTTACACTAGAGCAAAGATGAAAGTAGTTTGAGTTTGCTGAGGATGCGGTGAGAGACATGATGAATTAATTAATAAAGTAAATAATTCATATTTCCTTCTCAACTCATTGAACACTAAACAGGGGCTGAAATCAAAGTAGAGCAATGCTGAGGGGGTGAAAACATACTAATCATTCACCCGATTGTGAAGTATACAGATGATTCATGACGAGTATCTTCTTCTTCCGTGGATTTAAAAAGCAGGTAGACAATGATCTTTGAGCAGAAAAATCAATCTTATATTTCATTTTCCAATTAGGCTTATAGATGTCTTATTTAGTCGACAAAACCTTACAAGAAATTCAGCCATCAATAATCTCAACAGCCAGCTGATTCATGCGCATGAGCAGCAGCAAATATGTTCTTGCTTTAGACCCTGCAACAATCAAAGCCACACACGAGTCATTTATCAAATACAAAGAAAAGCTGTAACTGGCAGGAGGAAAATCTGCCTTAGTTACTAAAACTATCCTAGGGATTGAAATATGAGTTCTCACCGTACCTATGGCAAAATTTTGAAGTAAAAGTGACATTACAATTGATGACAAATTTCAAATGTTGAAGACCTACAGTTAATATGAACCAAATGATTAAAGTGCTGCTAACAATAAAAATGTCTAATTTTTTTAACACTCGGACTGAAAATATTAAGTTAAGTTCTCACGGCAGTTTTTAGTAATTCTTCCAAATCATATTAATGGTATAGATTGACTATACGCACCCAATCCCAATGATGCAATGTCATCTTGGTGAAAAAAGACACCTTCATTTATTTTCTCCTTCATCCTCAGGCTTGAGTTTATTTTCTCAACAGCAGCTAGCAGATCCTGCAATATAAAACAAAAGATTTGGTTATCACCTCGACGTATCATAGAGTAAAGAGAAAAGGCATCCTTAATGACAGAGACCTGTTTCATATTTTTGCCAGAATATATGCAGTTAACACTTCCAAGTGTTTAAGAACTGAATTCACAACAAATCATGACGCATACACAAATATGAGAAACTAGATTCTAATAATTTAGAAACACCATTCTTTAGTCAAATTACTGTATTCAACAGGGGATATTCCAAACTCAAAATAACGACATTATTTATTTGTTTGCTTTAATTAACATGATAATACCCAGCAAGATACATACCTGCCATGATGTAAGACTTCTCATGTAGGAAGGGAGATTTTCATAATCATCTTTTGATACTTCTACAATAGGCCTATCAACATCAGCTGGCGTCTGGTCATTTTCCATTTTCACTATAGTTCACATTAAATCATAAAACTGAATTCATTAGGTCCTGATGTTGCTGGAGTAATGAACCACTTAGATGAAATGAGAACGAGAACCTTAACTGGTAGATACTAGATAAATTCCATGTACCTTCACTTACTCCTAGGGTCTTTGGGACAGTTTGATGTGGAATTCTTATGCCATGTTGCTTGTCGCCATGATACCTAAAATGTGGATGTGGATAATTCAGAGAATTGAATAAGGAAAAACTGAACATTACCTGTGCAATATTAATGACTTCCAATATTCAAATACTTACTTCATTGATTCTCCTACAAATATATCAGTATCAGGATCAGCAATCTTACTTTTTGCTGCAGAAGCACATAATATTCAGGTCAGATGTGCATAACATGAAATGCAACTAGTACAGGGCGAAATCAGTATAAATTTGCAGTTTAGCCAAGAACAGGTTCAATCCATGGACTTTCTAAAACATCCACTACGCCCATTAGGCAAACACTAATTAACAGTCACCTTCAGATGCTAAAGTGGCAAGACAAATGTCAGAGAGGCCAAAACTATTTAAACTCAATGACTCATCCATTCTGCATAAAATAAAGGAACAAACAATGTACACCCAGTACAAAAGGATAAAATTGTTAGCAGTAACTTCTGATAAAATTTCCTCGGGTTGAATCTAATCATACAGTTTCCTGATCCAGCAAATAGAGCAGAATTAACTACAAATTAAATGGATTTTATACGATTGAGACTTTCTATTTGTCATTTCATTTATTATACTCCATTAGAAACATTTTAGTATGATATAATTGAACATAATCCAATCAAATTAAATGGAATGATTGAACTTAAAATTCAATTGATTGCATTCAATTACATCATGCCACATCAAACATTGAAAATACCAATGATAATAATTCAGTTGAATCAAGCAAAATTACAGGAGAAACATCTGCGATAACACTCCTTATCCCTTAGGTATCTTGATAAAAACACCATTGGTAAAATCAGGATCCCAGTTGGATCAGACAATAAATTTATTAGTCTACTACCACACAACGTAACACATTACTTGAATCACCATGTAAGTAAATAATCATAAGCATGAGACTTGAAAATATAGGAATAATAGAATAATAATAATAATAGAAAAATTGGTGATAAATAAAACAGCAGAACACAAAATTGGGATACAACAGAGGGTCTTCTTCCAAACTCTTCATAATCGACTTATCCTTTGTTTCCACAGCAACACGAGTCTGTACACTCTCATTATCATCATCTTCTTCTTCTTTATCATCCATCTCTATTTACATTGTAACAGAAATAATATAAAGTAGAAAGCCGAACAAATTTATAATTTTCTTGGGAAACAAACAGCGAAAATTTTGATGGTAAGGCTAACCGACCGGGGACGTAACCGAAGTTCTGAAGACGATCTTGAAGGAGAAGGAGATCGTTTTGGTTCTTCTTGTACACCTCATTACAATGACCTAATAGTTCCTCAAAGGATACGGTCCCGAACGACATCGTTTCGAGCAGGTTTAGGTCCTTGTTGGCTGTTGAAACGCGGCGGTTTAGGCATTGTATGGAGGTAGACTACGCCGAATCTGATGATTGATCCATTTAAAAAAAAAAAATCAATAGTAAACGAATTGTTTTCTTGGGAAACAAACAAAGAGAAAGAAAAGAAACGTACCGAGAGGGATGGGACGGCGTTCCAGTGAGCGCTTGAGGCCGTCGCAGCTCGATTGGAGATGGTTGCAGAAGAACGTTAGGTTTTTCCCCAGCTTTCTGATTGATTCTTCCATTTTTCCGTCTTCTGCTTCTGCTGCTTTGCCGCTTTATGTCCATTTTGAAAAGATAGACCTAGAGCTAAGAATATCTTTATTTATTAATATTCAGTAAAAACCAATATTTTGCTTCCTAAACAACAAGTCGTAGGCTCGACCTCTATGCCGCGTGAATATTTATCTCTCTAATTTGTTGAGTCAACGATTTTGTTCTCAATTAAAGCTGTATTTTTTTTTTCACATTAAATCATTTATAAAATAGGCTATTAGGCGCATTCACGTTTAAATCAAAATCACAATTTACATTTTTATTTGTTATCATAAACATAGTAGTTCAATAACAAGAACATGCCATATCTTCTAACAAAATATTTTTCCCATTATGAGTTAATAGAAAATATTTTTATGATAAAAAAGACAATTAAGTTATTTTTCAAACTTAAATAAATTTATCCAAATGAAAAATAATATATATATATATATATATAATCATCATTTAATATCGATACATATCACTAATTATCGTTGGTCGGTGGTGACGTTAAATATGAGTGAAATTTATAAAAATTACTATTTTTAATATATTTTTTATATTAAATAATATAAATAAAAAATATTTATTATTTGAATTTTGTCATGATTTTATAAATAAAAAATTAATATTTTTTGTAATATCTTTCAAACACAACAATATATATATATATATATATATATATATATATATATATATATATATCATTGATCATCTTTAACTACCGATACATCATCATTGATCAGTGCTTGTTAGAGATGCGTGAGATATATAAAAACTATTATTCTTAATGTATTTTTTTTATATTAAATAATAAATAATATAAATATAAAATATTTATTATCTGAAATTTGTTATGATCTTATAAATAAAAAAAATTAACATTTTTTATAGAATCTTTCAAATACCAAATAATATGTTATTTAAAAAATATTTTTCTCAAATAAATTATTTTTCATAAAATAAACAAAGATTTAAGATAACAAAAATTTTGGTTTGTTGAGTACCTAAAATTTTGGGTTTTAACGAGAGAATACCATTATGTAGGAAAGAAATCGCAATATCAGATTAGCTGCCTCCCATCTTATTTAGCAACTCTTTTAATTCAACTTCTAAATCATTATGCTGACAGTATAAGATCTTTTAATTCAACTTCGAAATTGATGTGTTAACACAATTAGATCAATTAATCAAATTAATAAAATTGAACATTAGCCAATAACTTAATTTAGTTGAAAGCACAAGATCATTTTATTAAAAAATTTATCAAAATTAAAAATAAAATTAATTAAAATAAAAAATTGATCAAAAAATCAAATCAAACTGATTTAATTTTAAATTACCATTTTATAAAAAAATTCAAATATTTTTTAAAAAATACATTATTTTACTCAATTTAAACGTTTAAAATATTTTTTTATTATTTATCATAGTATACTAATTTTCATTTTTAAAAAAATTAAATATTTGTTTATTTTTAATTAATTTATTTTTTTTTCAGATCTACAACTCATTTACCTTCCCGTGATTATTACCGAAATAGAAGGGAATTAACTCAACATCTCATTGATTTGCATTTTATGATTTACAAAAACTATGCATGTTCAGACTGCAGTTACATCATGGATACAGAAATGTATAACTCATATAAACAAGTTGATGCCTCAGTAGGGGGGGGTGCAAATTTTTCAAACCAGCTTTCAGACGAGTTGCCCTTTAAGAGAACTAGTTGCCCTATCAATGGCTCTGGCAACTCTCCATATCTCATGCTGAAATGCTGCCTGCCGATTCTGTTGTCTCATGCTTATGGACCGAGAAATAGCATCCGCTACACCAGGGAAAAAATCCAATTTGCTTTCATAGTCATCAGGAGGCCCATAAATCTGCAAAGGACCACAAAATTTGTGATATTGCATTATATTAAGTCTGCTATTTATAAAGCAGTTATAGCATTTCTATAAATCCCCTCTATGATCTTTATCTACACTTGCAGCAGCCTTCTTCAAAAACACTCAAAGGAATATCTTGTACCCTAAACAAGCTATAATTCCAACTATGATAAATGTCTGCTCATCCCCTGGAATATTGTAAACAGAACACCACGTTACAGCAATAATGTAAGAATCCAATGGAGTAAATTTCTAGTTGACATGTTAAGGAAAACAAAGAGAAGGAGGGGGGGAGCGCCATTAACTTTTCTTCTAAAATGGCAATTAAACAAAAGGAAAAAAGACAATAATAGTCAGAAGAGTGAATCGCCAATGTCTCATGAAACTACGAATAAGTGAGTGACTAAACAATTTAAGAAGCATTAGAAGCCATACATAAAAGTATTGCTATACTTTAAACTCAATTTGATTCCTACCAAAATATTTACAGGTTGGCTCAGGAAAAGAAAAATATTTACAGGAACTAAATGATCCTCAGTCCTGACATACAAAATGAAATATTTTCTTCAATAAATTTTGCAAAATAATCTGCTTGGCCACAAATACAAATGCCAAATCAAATTTTTCCAAAAAAAAAATTCCTACGTCCATTTTCGAACAGATACTATGTTCTATTAGGTTAGCGGCACAAAAAAAAATTTTAAAAAAACAGTTAGCTAACTGCTGAGGCTAATTTTTTTTAGGAGCATTATACATCCATAAATCGCATTTGTAGCCAATGTCTAAAATATCATTGCAGACAGTGATATTAGACTCAAAATAATAATACTTACCAAGTGAGATAATCTTTTTTTAAAAAAAAAAATCTAATGGATCTACAAATCAGGTCCAAATTTTCATAGTAAACAGTGATATAGCCAAGTAGTACTTTATCAGGTGAGATAGTACCCTTTGATGTAATTGAGTTGGCACCTCTGTTTGAACCTAATGAAGTGATAGTGGATTAAACAAAATGACATTTAGCATTCAGATTGTGCCTTTATTGGTTTTTTTTAATCTGGCTCCATTTTGATAATATATTCTACTAATGACTATGAACCAGAAGCAAGCAAAATATACATACAAGATGCTTGAACCAATTTCTTCCTTGCAGCCCATCTGCATCCAAGAAGCCTCTTTCTGCAAGCATCAGCCGATCATTTAATGCACGCAACTTCAGAGCCACAAAATCACCCTTACCTTCTTGCCATCTAAGTTGCTGCAATAAAAAGCAATAAATGCTCAAGAATTACATTGATTGCAAAAGGGAGCCATGAAGGAGGCGAAAAGCTTTAGAACATTATCTTTTCATTTGTTTTAAAATAAAAAATCTAGACTTATCCCCCGGATCTTACCTTTGCTTCATTTTCAGCTTCTTTAGCAGCCATGGCAAACCCTTGAATTGAAGTAACTAAGGGATCAAGAGACATGCTTGGGTCCGATAAATTGCTCAAGACATTTTTATATTGCTGGCAAGAAATGGGAATATATTAGACTCGATACTAAACCATAAAAGGATAATTTCACTAAAAGATCTACAGGAAAAAAAAAAAAAAAAAGAGAACAGTGATAGAACATGAATGTCCTTAGCCAACTTTCCAGAAAATTGATTTGTCAATCTGTTTTTATCTTTTTCTTAGCACCCTAAAAAAGGGCAAAGATAGAATAAGCAAATCACTTTGAAGCATTGAAATTTATAAGAATCACATTTAAATGAATGCATTTCAGAGCATTTTAATGACATGATTTTATTAAAACTGCCAAATCTGTTGTGCTATAGCCTGATAGGTATGAAGAAACCATGTCAACTTCAAATCCAAATCTTTTCCTCTTGTTATATCTTATGTTTAAGCCCTTCAACATTTACGAATACTAGAATGGAAATATTATAATTGGGTAAGTAGAATGACTAACCCAAGGGAAGAATTGTTTTAGGAGATCAAGGTTTCTGGGTACACATGGCTAGATCAAAATTTTCAAAAAATGAAATCCTCTCTACTAGCCAGATTAAATAGCCTCAATCCGAACTCAGAAAATAATTCCTTCCCCATATTTTTTAAGAATCAAATAGAACCAGAAATTTAATTACAACATCACAGTCCATCTACCATACACGTACTGCTAAACTGGGTATACCTAACAGAATCAAGAAAATTAGGTGCATACCTGTAACTGCTCTGCATAAGAGAGGTAATCAAAAGGAAGAATAGAGTCATCGGACAAGTGAAGAGCAATAAGCCCCCATATTCCAGCCACTGAAACAACATAAGATAGAAAAGCAATATTACATATAAAATTTTGATGATTGGCCTTGTACATTAACCAAGTCATAGTCACGTATTCTTGAATGCACAGGTGCTGCCAGAAAGGCCAGCTAACCAGCTACATGACGATGAAACAGAGGATCTCCATGGTTTGTCATCCACTCATAGGAGTCAAAAGCAGTGTGATACACGGGGAAATCTGAAGAAGCACAAAATCGATCACAATAGCACACTGCTTATGACATTCAGGCTACATTTCACTCCTAAACTTACAAATTCAAAATTATCAAAAAGGATAGCCTAATAATTCCCTGAAAAAGACAAAAACAAAAACAACATACTGCTACACTAACATGCTACCTTAATATCTAATAAAGTATATTATTTGTATTTGGTTCTCACAAAACTTTAAGTATCGTCTATCATGAAGTGACGTCAGCAATGTACACATAAGGTAATAGAAATGATTGTAAAAAATTGATTTAAGACCGATCTTCTTGTAAAAGAAAAAAAAGGGAACAAAAAGAGCCCTTAAATTATCCTAATTCCTCAGTATTTTCTAGATACAACAAACAAAGGAACAAGAGCATCAAATCTCTAATCTCCTATTTGTTTGGCTGGAAACAAAATTACAGTATAAAAGATAGAATGGCATTTAAATCCATAAAATCACTCCTTGAGATTCCTATGGGATAAGGTAAGTTCAATTTTACTTTTAGATATGTCTATGACCATAAGTTCTTTTTTATTATTTGATATGTCTATGACCCTAAACTACTACAGATTTAATGGAAAATATTTGCTAAGCTACAAAGGCAACCAAGAAATTATTAATGAGTACAACAAATATACCTCTTCCGTAATAAATATCAATAGAAGGAACCCCTGCATGTTGCAGAAATGGAGCAAAATCAGAATCAGTTCCACTGAGTCTCTGGATCTGCAGTCCAGCCATAACAATTCAAACAATCATCCAGAGGGCAACATAATATAGATTCCTATAAGCGTAATCAATAACTATAAAGTAGTTATTTGTGACGTTCAGGATGCATTTAGGAGAATTGATGGCAAATGGTGTTATCATTTTAATCTCGTGTTCATGACAAAGATAATACCTATTGTGCAATTTTTCTCTATTGAAATGTTCACACATAATTTTAGGCAACTATAAGAATTTCAAAAAGCATTTAATTTCTTAAAGGGGAAAGCATTATGATGGAATTACTCTAATGCCTTGATTTGTGGCTGCCCATGTTTCATATACAGTTGCTCCCACTGAGTCAGGATCCTTAACCTGAATGAATTACTTTCAACATGAGTTGACACACATCTCGTCAAACACCAGATTTTGCTAAGAGTTTATATACACTGGCAGATCAAAATATTTTGAAACAAACAACATGCTTTCTTCCATCAATTACCTTCTTTGTAACTTCACGAAGAAGATTATCTAGCTGAGGAGTTGCACCAGCAAAGAATCCTGGCCCTTGAACTGCACAATCTACATTAAGATATGCCACTGCTTTGGCACCCAAATTGACAAGGTTCTGTTCAACCCACTCAGTAGATCCTATGGAAGCAGAACATTTTCCGCATACTTTTAATGCAGGAAATATTTTAATAAGAAAAGCATGCTAAAATTCAGTGATTTACAATACCACATTAAATATATGCATGCAACTAGAATGCTGGTTAGCCAATAAACTTAAACCTAAAGAGAAGGATTCTTAAAACATATCCAAGGACCTTCCCTACTTGGTGTTTGAGTTTCATCAATTTTCTTTTAATAAAATAAGAGCAACAAAACATCTATGCAGTTAAAATATTTTGTCTTAATGTAAGATCATTGGAATCGTTAGTCCATTACTAACATACATCTTCATAAAACAATAAAGTCCGTACATATTGCTAAAACATTCATCTGTTTTGTGCAGAAATAAGCAACAGCAGCCCTCAACATAATATGCAACGAATTCTTTGACACAAGAATTAATTGCAATTCAAATTATTTTCCTTATATATTATTTAATAGCGATAAGGATCTCAGCCTAAGTTTGTTTTGCTCTCCCATATAAGGAGATATCAGCTTGAATCAAAGACAGAAAACTCTGAATAGACACTGCGTGTGTTTGAAATAAAAACCATGAGCTTCTAAAAACTCTCTTACCAAAGGCTTAAACGATTAATATTATTCTTCTCCTTCCATCTTAAGAAGCAACCTAACTCTGGTATTAATCTTCCATGTATGGAGTACTAAGAGAACAATGGCTTTCTCAACGTCTTAAGAGTGAAAGTGACGTCTTGTTGTCATAGCCATAACTGTATTTCATGAAATTGATATCAGAGCCTAATGTTCATTCATTTTTTAAGGAGGCGAATAGTATGTATGAGTGGTGACCGGAGGCATCAAATTATTTTCCTTATATATTGAAAAAAAGGACATAACAAGTCTAACAAGAAAGTGCTCATTTTCATTAGGTTCCTCATTTCATGAAAAAGTGATGAACAAGTAGTGTCGAATTGGATCTAATGCCCACCCTTGCTTTGCTATGCTTGATTGAAGGCCATGTAGTGACGTACCACATATTAAATTTTGAAAACCATGTGCAAGCTCAAAATTTGGAGATTCAAATTTCGGCCTCTCCACACCCACTATGGTAAACCAGTGACCCATGAAGATAGAACATTACCTACCATCCCGAACTCTTCTGCATCCCAACTACAGAGGATAATCGTTCTCCGTGGGTTCCACCCCATCTTCATTAAAAGAGAATATCGTCGAGCAATGTCAAGTAATGCAGCAGTCCCACTGTTAGGGTCAACAGCCCCATAAGTCCATGCATCTCTATGATTGCCCAGGATCACATAGCGGTCAGGCTCTTCCAATCCCCTTATGACAGCAAAAACATTATGGATTTTAACTTCCTTTTTCTCACCCTGTAAGACAAGAGGTCGAAATCATAAAGACGTTCCCCAAAACAGAAACAAATAAAACAAACAGCAATAACTCAATCTAGTGCTGAAGCTGAAGCTGAAGCGTTAGCAGATATTTCTAATCCTACAGTAACCCTTTATGATAATAAAAATACAATCCCCCAAAAAAGTAAATTAATCCCATAAAAGTACATTGTCATTTTGTTCACTATCCCCCCTTTGAATTAAAGCATTAACAAACTCATACAGGATTGCAGGCTTGTGATCACAAGATCATGCAATATAGGGTGACAATTTATAGTTATTAATTCTTCTTCTTTTTTTCTGATTTCATTTCTTTTGACTTTGAAACTCCTTTTATGCACAGCTTGTGATCACAAGATCATGCAATATAGGGTCACCCTAAAAAGTATAAAAAAACAACAAATTTAGAGTTTTTCAGCTTTCACCAAGTGATAGCAACAGAATAGACAGAAACCCTAAGTCAAACACCAAAAACTATCATAGGGTACGCCACTTTTGCCCCACCAACTATACTAGTACCACAACAATCAACAACTAAATCATATATCAAACAAAACAGAGCCGCAACCTGGTAACTGAAGTTGACCACGGTCGGACCAGGCCCAACCCTTAAAACCCTAGACCGACCCGAACCAGCCATCCACGACGCAGGAACCACAGGACCCCCAAGCGACCCCAAGATGACGTCAGCATTCTCGAAAGACAAGGGCAAAGATGGAATTTTAGGAAACCTATTCAACACCTGGCTATCTTCCAACCCCAGCCTTTCCCCGCCCTCCACCCCAGCCCACCCTGGAGTCAGTGGGTCCCCCACTCCCCTCATTACAGTCCCTCTCTCCACCCCTCCCCTTGTACTATCCCCCTCAGAGTATATTAGCACCGCCAGCGCACCTCTAGACTCCGCTATTCTAACCATTCCACCTCTACTCAACCCCCCGCCTTTCCTCGCCACCACCACGCACCCGCTAACATTAACCCCGAGCGCACCAAGTGCATGATAGTCCTCCTGGTGCCCGTGATTCACGTACACCACTTTACCATGAGCCGAACCGGACGGAGAATACGCGTGGTATGGAGGGACAACCCCGGGGCCCATAGAATTCTCGGTTAATGAGAAGGTAACGGAACTACCGTTACTAAAATGAGCGGAGAGGGAGGAACGGATGGGGTAGGAAAGGAGAGCGGTGTAATCGAGGGTGTGGGCGTCTAGGTTGAGAGTTTCTTTGAACTGGGAATAGACGTAGTTGGCGGTGGCGAGGGAGAGGTGGGTACCAGCCAGGTGAGGGTGGAGCGTGAGGGACCGGAGGTAGGAGGAGAGGGTGGAGTTGGAGGAGAGGGAGAGAAAGAGGGAGCGGTAATGGAGGAGATTTGTGGGGGTGGGGGTGGGGTGGTGGAGAGTGAAGAAGGCGAGAATGCAGAGGATGATGAGGAAGAGAAGAGTGCAGAGTGGTTGTGGTGGTTTGGAGGCGTTGGTGATGGTGAGTTTGGTGAGAGGCGGTGACATTGTGGGAGAGGGAGAGAGAGTCGGTATGATGGGCAGAAGAAGGTGGCGTGAGTGCAGAGATTCAGTAGAAAAGGAGGAGACTGATGAAGACCGTGGGGGGGGGGAGAGAGAGAGAGAGAGAGAGTGTTTATGACTGGGAATTTAAAAATTGTATAAAAATATGTAAATATATTTTATTTTAACAAAAAAAATAGGAAACTAATTTTTAAAATTACATAATTTTAATTTTTATGCTATAATCTTAGAAAAAATCAATTAAAAATTTTTAAATTTTTCACTCTAAAGAAAATAAAGAAATCAACTAAATTATATTTCTTTGACAAATTAAAAAAAAATTTATAATCACTTATTAAAAGCGAAATATAACTATATTTATAATTAAAGTTTGACGATATTTTAATTTTAACTTAATTAAAATTAAAATATTTAATTTAAAACATATAAATTTACCAGATAAAAAATATTAATTTTATAATATATATTTAATGTTTATAAGTAATTATGATGCATGCATGAGAACTTCAAATGATAGAGTTTTTCTAAAAGAATCTAATAATAGAGTTAATTAGAGTTTTTTTTTTTTTTGAAAATTTGAATAATAGAATTAATTAGTTACATATGATTAGTTATAAAATAAAGAGGAAAAAAGAATATGAATAAAGTTTTTTATTTTATTTAATAATTTATATTTTTAAAAAAATTAAGAGAAATAAATTTTTTTTATTTTCTATTCTAGTGAAAAAATTTTAACTTCTAAAAGACAAAAACACTTTTATATTTTATTTTTTGTTTTCATTTTTACTTTTTAATTATAATGTAAAACTGTTTTTTATTATGAATAATAATTTATGTTTTTATAATTAAAATTATGTTTCATTTCCGTTTATTATCATTATCCATAAATAATATTGTATTTTTTTTTCTCTGTGTCTTTAGCCAATTTTTTCTGTAAATTGAAATTGAAAGACATGTAAGTTTTGTTCTGCAGATGGGGGCGACATGGACACATGGACAGGGGGGGTGGGTGCTCCATGCTTCTTCACACACGAGACACTGCCAAATATATAAACTATCCCTTCAATTTTCGTGAAAAGTCATTTTACCCCCTGACTTCTTATTTTAACCTATTAAACACCAATTTTTTTTTTTAAAAAAAACTAATGCACATTTAAAATTTTATTCTTATCTAATTTTTTGGTCTAAAATTTTTATCTAATAGAACACACAAAGAGAAATTCCAACTCTGCACATAGAGATGAGCAAAGTAAATTAATTGGCCAAATTAACAGATTTTAATTTATTTGTCCCGATATATTTAATTTATTCAATTTAACTTAGATTATACATTTTTAATTTTAATTGATATAACGAGAATTATATAATTAAATACATTGAATTTTAATGTAATTTTTTCCTTAATAATAATAAGTAATTTTAATAGTTTCTTAAAAATATAATTTACCTCCTTCTTTCATACTCATCTCTTGTATCTCCTCACATATACTCAATTTATCATCTCTTTTATATTACATCATTTAATTAATCAAAGATGGCTTAAGACTTATTTACAAATAGAAAATATTTTTATTTTTATTTTTTTAAAAATATTTTCTATGAAAAATATTTTTTCATTTAGAAAACATGTTGATTTATTAATGATCCATTTAGAATAGTTAATTGTCGATAGCAATCATCGATAGTTATTAATTGATAATGATTTACTATTAAAGGTTTAGTAAATTATATCTATTCGTTGTTAATTTATAAAATAACTAATATATATATATTATTAAAATAAAATAATATATTTTTACTTTTTAAAGTGCAATTTCAAAAGTTAAAATACTATATTTATTAATTTGTACTCATAAAATCTTAATAATTATTTATTATTAATGTTAATCAATGCATATCAATATATCTTTTGTAATTGAAATATTTCTTATATTTCTTATTAAAATCAAATATAATAATTTAAATAAATTAATTTATATAAATAATTAAAATATTATAATTCATAACTTGTAGTTGAATGATAAAATTTTAATAATAATCATAATAAGGATAGAGTAAGACTTTTCTTTGATTATAATTATAAAGATTCAAAAAAAAACTCTAAATAGAAGCTGATAAAACTGCAGTTGATTGAAGTTATATTCACTATTAGTTGTTATTTTATATAATTTACCAAATAGGTATTTCTTAGTTGTTGAATGAAAAACTCTATCTACTGCATCTATCATCTATACCAAACAATCTCTAAAAGTGAAAAATTGTTTTTTATTTAGAAAATTATAAAACATATACATTAAAGATTCAAAAAAAGACTCTAAATAGAAGTTTATAAAACTGCAGTTGATTGAAGTTATATTTAATATCAGTTGTTATTTTATATGATTTACCAAATAGGTATTTCTTAGTTGTTGAATGAAAAACTTTATCTACTGCATCTATCATCTATACCAAACAATCTCTAAAAGTGAAAATTTGTTTTTTATTTAGAAAATTATAAAACATATACATTAAAGATTCAAAAAAAGACTCTAAATAGAAGCTGATAAAACTGCAGTTGATTGAAGTTATATTCACTATCAGTTGTTATTTTATATGATTTACCAAATAGGTATTTCTTAGTTGTTGAATGAAAAACTCTATCTACTGCATCTATCATCTATACCAAACAATCTCTAAAAGTGAAAAATTGTTTTCCATTTAGAAAATTATAAAACATATACATTCATTATCTCTTTATTAGTTAATTTATTATTTTCTCTATTAATAAATTTGTAAAATAAAATAATATCAAATTAAAATTAAAAAATATAAAATATAATCATGCAATTTTTGTGTAATAAATTTTGCCCACTTATTTCAAAATTGATATTATTGATCTTGTTAAATTTTTCAAAAGATATTATGAAGTAAAAACAATTCAAAAGAGAAAGACATTATATATATATATATATATATATATATATATATATATATATATATATATATATATATATATATATATATAAGATATAGAGTATATATAAAACAAAAAAAAAAAATATAT
>CATIWR010682163.1:0-12688 GCA_949677035.1 Omphalea diandra | reverse complement strand
ATAGGTTTCATCATAGTCCACGCCTTCCTCTTGGTTGTATCCTTTTGCAACCAATCTAGCCTTATTTCTTGTGATGAATCCTTGCTCATCTAACTTGTTCCTAAACACAAATTTGCAACCTATAATTGGGTGTTCCTTAGGCCTAGGAATAAATTCTCGTACATTATTTCTCTCAAATTGGTTGAGTTCCTCTTGCATAGCAAACACCTAACTCTCATCATTAAGAGCCTCATCTATAGATTTTGGCTTGAGTTGAGAAACAAAAGCAAGATTATTATCTAAAAAGTTAAGTTGAGATCTAGTACTTACATCGTTTGAAGTATCACCAATAATTAAATCTTTGAGGTGATGCTTGGAGAATCTCTAATCATTGGGTAGATCTTGACTTGGCAATTATTCTTATTGATGTTAAAGATCCTTGTCTACTCTTAATGACTTATCCTCATCCTTATCTTTGTCTTCCTCTCTTATAGTGTGTTCCAATTCGAATTTTTCAAAATCACTTATAAGATCATCAATAAAAGTACCTTTCCCAAGATCAAACTTACTAGATTCATCAAATACAAAATTCATAGACTCTTTAACTACTATAAAACTTTTGTTAAAGACTCTATAGGCCTTGCTAGAAGTGGAATAACCTAAGAATATACACTCATTAGTTTTTGAGTCAAATTTCCCAAGATTATCCTCAGTATTCAATATATAGCACTTGCATCCAAATACTCTTAGGTATGATATCTTGGATTTTCTACCGTTTCATAGCTTATAAGATGTTTTATTGAGAATGGGTCTTTTAAAAACTCTATTTGTAATATAACGCGAAGTATTAATGGCTTCGGCCTAAAATTAATTTGGCAAGAAATACTCATTGAGCATAGTTCTAACCATCTCTACTAGTGTTTTATTTTTCCTATCTACAACACCATTTTGTTGTGGTGTTCTAAGAGTTGAAAAATTATGGAAAATATCATGTTCTAAGTAATAAGATTCAAAAGACTCATTTTGAAATTCCTTCCCATGGTGACTTCTTATAGAAGAAATGAAGTAACCCCTTTCATTTTCAATTCTTTTTGCAAAACTTTTAAAAGCATCCAATGTATCATACTTATGAGCTAGAAAAGATACCTAAGTAAACCTAGAGCAATCATCAACTAGGACTAGCGATAATGTTTTTCATGTAAACTAGCACTCCTAGTAGGTTCTATCAAGTCCATATGAATTAATTGAAAAGGTCTAGATGAACTTACAATGTTCTTTGCTTTAAAGAAGGATTGATGTTGCTTTCCCATTTGGCAAGGACCATATATTTTGTCTCTAGAAAACTTTAGCTTGGGAAGACCTTTAAGTAGCTTTCCTTTTGATAAGCTTTGCAATAGATCCATGAAAGCATGTCTAAGCCTTCTATGTCATAGCCAACCTTTATTACTAAGAGACATAAGACACTTAAAAGATTGGTTAGCCAAATTGTCTAAGTCAATTAAGTAGGTATTGCCTTTCTTTTCTCTCTTGAAAACTACCTTATCCACTAATGTGGTAACTCGGCATTCTCTAGGGTCAAAGGTAACTTTATTACCTTTTGTCACATAATTAACTTACATTAAGCAAATTATGTTACAAGCCATCAACTAACAAAACATCATTAATTAAAGAACAAACATTCTTACCAATGGTTCCAATGCCAATTACCTTTCCCTTGGCATTGTTACGAAATGCGACATTACCACCTTCTTTTTCCTTTAAGGTCATGAATAGCTTCCTAATGCTTGTCATGTGCTTTGAGCATCTGTTATCCATATGCTAATCATTTGATTCATTGGTGGCTACCAAACACCCCTACACAACATAAATAAATCATTTTTTCTTTGGTATCCAAGCATACTTGGGTCCTAAGGGATTAGGTTTTAAAGGATCCTCCAATATGAGGTGTGCCTTCCTAATGTAACAAAAAATGTTTATATGTCCACACTTCATGCAATAATGGCATTAAAGTTTAGACCTATGTGTCTTCCTCCTATACAATGCCTTGGTATGAGTGGGGGGTTTTTCTCATACCAACATGATGTGTGTGAGAGCATAGACATACATGAATGGGTATAGGTGTGTATTTTGTGTGTGTGTGTGTGTGAATTATCATGCCTTTTATTATACATGTAAGCATGATTAGCCTTTTTAGAAATAGCCCTTAAGCCTTATTGCACTTTCCCTTTACCCTTAGGCATTAGGGTTTTAGTGCTTTGGGCACTTTTCTTTCCAACAGCCTCAATACTTAAAGTTTGAGATGTTGAGGCTTTAATGAAAGTAGTGGATGGGGATGTAGAAGAAGAGGCTCCATTGAAGCTTAGACCATACCTAATCAAAGGACATCTTTGTGATATAATAAGTGTATCCAAAGCTTCCTTACCCTTATGAAACTTAGAGATAAAGCTTTCAAGCTCAATGACTTCTCCTTTCAAAGAGTCATTCTCTTTTTTTAATGAAGCTAGAGATGAAGATAATTTATAAAGATTTTCCATTGACTTCTTGAGTTCTTCATTTGAAGCTCTCAATTCACTTACAAAGCTATTAAGGGATTTGAATTCATCCTCTAATCTATTACATTTCTTGTAAGTTTTCATTTGTGACTTATATTTGTCACATTTCATGGTAAAAGCTTTTAAAAGCTCATCATTTACATCATCTAAATCATTATATTTAGAATAAGAATGAGGTAAAGAGCTTACCTCATTAGGAGAGTCCTTTTGAGCCATGAAGCATATATTAACAATCTCTTCTTCTTCATCATCTTCACTTGAATTGTCATCCCAAATGGCTTTGAAGCTCTTTCTCTTCTCTTTGTCCCATTTATTCTTCTTTTTTAGCTTAGGGCAATCATATTTAATGTGGCCTTGCTTGTCACACTAATAGCAAGTGACATCATTTGATCTCTCTTTGGGAGTTGGAGTTGGCTTCTTGAAGTTCCTTCTTTCTTTTCTTCTTCTAATCAACTCCTTGGTCCTTCCATAGAGCATTGTGAGTTCCTCCTCATCTTTGTCACTCTCCTTTTCAGTTAAGGCTATTTATACTTCCTTTTCCTTTGAAGATGATTTGAGTACCAAGGTCTTTTTTTCTGGTTTTTTAGATTTCTCCACTTGACCTCTCATTCTCTTCATTTTTTCATCCTTCTTTAAGGCTAACTTATGAGTTAAGAGTTTGCCTATTAAGACATCCATTTGTAGCTTTCCTATTTCGGGTTGGACTCTTGGATACTACACATTTTTGCACTAAATTTTTCAAGAGGTAAAGATTTCAGAATTTTGAAATTTACCTCATGATTTGTGAGAACCCTACCAAGCTTATTCATGTTGGTGACAATAACTCGGAGCCAATTTGTCATATATATTATGCTCTTTTCCTCCTTCATCATGAATAGCTCCTACTCCATCATATACATCTCAAGTTGGTTAGATTTTACTAAGGTAGTGCCCTCATGATAGTTCTCCAATGTCTTCCAAATACCATGAACAGTTTGGCAATGTTGAACCCTTCCACTTTCTTCTCTTGAGAGAGAAATTAGAAGGATTGCCATAGTTCTTTTATTTTTGGCATTGAATCTTCTGTGTGTTTTAACCCATTCTTCTCGAAGGATTAACTCCTTACTTCCATCCACCATTTTGGTGGGTGGCTTCCACTTTTTAGCAACAATATCCCATAGATCCACCACATCAGTATCTAGATAGATTTTCATCTTATACTTCCAATGAGTATAGTCTACTCCATCAAAATAAAGCTTGAGGTGGGTGTGGATTCCTTCTTATACCATGATCTTACTCGCACAATTAATGTTTCTAGTGAGACTTGGCTCTGATACCACTTGTTAGCCTAGTGAACCAAGAAGGGGGATTGAATTGGTGGTTGTTTTTAGAATTAAAAAGGAGAGTTTAAATGTTTAAAAGGTGGTGAAGAAGATGAGAAGAAATGACACAAAGGTTTATAGTGGTTCGGGTATTAACAAACCTTACGTCTACTTCCTAATTCTTCATAATTAGGCATTTCACTTAATTAAACTAGTGTTTCCAAGCTCACACCAAACTTCCATAACTTGGGTTTATGGCTCACATAAAAACCTTACTTCACATAGCAACCTCTTTCAAGTGTTTTGTATAGGCTCTCACTTCAACCTCTTATAAGAGTTTTGAATCTAGGCTAACTCTCAACCTCTTATAATAGTGTTTATTACTCACACCTAACAATCAATAACACATAAATGAGAATGAAAGATTGAGTAGCAAATTAGCAAGAGTTTGGTTACAAATTAATGAATTTTCTTGCATTTACATATATTTGGTAGAGTATTTATACCCCACATCCACTTTAGAGACGTTACTCTAAAATTATCAACAAATCTCCAAGTTGTGTTAGGCATATTTTGCATTAAATACTTGTCAGGCGAAAGTCGTGGTTGCTACTTCCATTTCGTGGTCTCGAATTTCCAATTTGCACTAAAAAGCCAAAAATTACGGTAGAGAACCCCATTTTGTGTATAACGGCTAGTCCACGTGTCAATTATCCATTGTTTATCCAAGAAATATAGTCATTATGTTCTACCAACTTATTAAAAGTTGCAGTCGCGAGATCACTGTGTTATGGGCGCGACTAAAACTGTGAATTCCTCTGTTTGGTAAGGGAATATAACTCCTTGAATTGCAACCGCTACCAATAATTCGCCCTTATGATTTTTTATCTTCAACGGTTACCTATGACACTTGGCATGTTATGGTAGTGGCTTTGTTTCCCTCCTTTCTCATTATGAAAGTCACGGTCACGAATCTAGACGCGATACCCATCGTAAATTCCTCTGTGACTCAAGCTCCCTTCCTTTGGCTCAGTTGCAACTGTAAATTTGCCTGCAAATTCCTCCAACCTAGCTTCATCCATCCTTACGACTAATTCATGATCACGATTTAAGATATACACACCGCAAATTTGGATGACGTTCTCAAGGTTGGAGATTTTGAATTTCATCCAACTTTCATTGCAAAAACTAACTTATAATCTGCAAAACAACACTTAATAAAAGTATTAAAACTGATCTATCTTTATTGTTAAGATCAAAAGAGGTTCATGACTTAGGTTTAACCAACCTAGTCCAACAAATCATGTGCTACATTAATTTCTATTTCTTTCATGTTTAATAAAATATTATATAAATCTAAATTTCAATCGCTACTTAACACCTAACTTGAATTCTCTAAGTTCTTTCTCTTGGCAAGTTTCTAAACTGATAATTCACATATGGCTTTTACAGGTTATTTGGATATGGACAATCTAAATCAGTTGCACATATAGATTTAACCTCATCTCATTTCCTTTCAAGGTGAAAATCCTAACATAATGTCCCATCTCTTCTTACTAATATAGCACCGGAGGTGATTACTTATGTGAGTGAGTCAATCTAAAACCTATGTCACATCCTTTTGTTGAGCTTATAATAAAACAATATGTGATGTGTATATACCACAAATCTTAAATATAAAATATTTGAGAACAAAATAATGATTTGCATTTATTCAAATAGTACAATGTAAGCTTAACAACATTTAATAACAATTTTTCTAAATTCTACACAATCCAAGAAAATTCACATGTATGAGAAAAACATCTCTTGGTATTGGCTTAATAAGGGGATCAACCACCATTTAGTGTGTACAAATATATTATATGATTACTTTCCATTTGGCAACAACATCTCTAATGAAGTTTTAATTGGTATCAATATGTTTGGTTCTATTATGATATTTGGGATCTTTTATGAAAGCAATTGTTTTTTATTATCAAAATATACTATAATAGCTCTTTCATAGTCATATTGAAAACCTAAATTTCTAAAGAATCTCATTAACCAAACTGCTTCTTACACAACACTAAACATGCAATGAATTTGGCTTTCATAGTTGCCAAGACTATGCTAGTTTGCTTTTTACTACTATGAGAAATAATGCCTTTACTAAGCAAGAAAGCATAATAAGAAGCTAAAGTCTCCTCCCTAATTAGCATCCAAATATCCAATTAGACATAACTATGACCCTTGATAACATAAATAATAATCCATAATGCATTTAAGATATCTTAAAATCCTTTTTAAAGTTTCCCAATGCTTTTGCTTAGGATTTGATTGGGACTGACTAACTAGCCCAATAATAAAACATATGTTTAGGTGAGTGCACATCATAATATGCATAAGATTTCCTATAACACTAGCATATGGTATAGTGGACATTTCCTTTTGTTCTTACGGATTTTTAGGATACATATTCAAACTCAAAGCCTCACCCTTTAACACTGGAGTATCTATAGGCTTACAACTATTCTTATGGAAATGTTCTATAATCTTTCGTATACGATTCTCTTGTAACAAAGCTAAAAGTTTCTTTGAATGATCTCTTTTAATTTCAACTCCCACTATTTAGTCAAGTTCACCTATATCTTTCATGTTAAAATGTGAAAATAACCATCTTTTGATATCAATTGCATGTTCTTTGTCATTTCTAGCTATCAAAATGTCATTAATATGAAGAGATAGAATTACAAATTTGTCATTTTACCTTTCAACATTAACACATTGGTCCTTGTTAATCATTTTAAAGTCATTAGTCAAAATGGCTTTGTGAAACTTAAGTTTCCATTATCTAGATGGTTGTTTTAGGCCATATATAGATCTTAGAAACTTATAGACTCTGTGCTATTAGCCTTTAATAATAACACCTATAAGTTGTTCCATGTAGATTTGTTCATTTATATCTCCATTAAGAAAAGATATTTTCATATCCCTTTGATGCAATTCTAAATCTAAATAATAACTATAATTAAGTGAATGGAGTAAAATCTAACAATGGGTGAAAAAGTTTCCTCATAGTCTATACATTCTTATTGAATATAGCCTTTTACCACTAAGCAAGTTTTATATCTATCAATCGAACCATCTGCCTTTTGTTTATTTTAAGAATCCACTTATTTCTAATGGCTTTGCATCCTGGTGTTAGGTCAACCAAGTTCCAAATTTGATTAGCTCTTATAAATTTTATTTCTTCTTCCAATGCAATTTTCCACTTTTCTTTTTTAGGGCATTCAAGTGCTTTTTTTAACTATTTTAGGTTCTTCATCATCATGAGGAATGATGATGTGAGCCTTATTTTCTATTTGAAAATGTCTTTTAGGTTTTAAAATGTATACTCCATAATTGAGGATTATTGTCTTGACCAATTGAAATTGGCTCGGACTCAACCTCAACTCTCCCACCTAATTAAGATGGGTGAAGTAACTCTGATGTGCTCCTACTATCAAAAATAGAGCTAGGTACCTCTTCTTTAGGGTTAATTCTTTGTTAAATTATACTAGTTTCTCCTTTTTCCTCCATCTTATATAGATGATAGTCCTCATCCACATCTTCCTTTATAGGAAAATGATCTTCAAGAAAAGTTACATTTCGAGACTCAATTTTTATAATCCTTCCAATAGAATCCTTGCCAATAAATATATAACCTTTTAAGCTTTCAAAGTGTCTTATAAAGATACATTTATTCCCTCTTGGTCCTAATTTACCAAATTTGTGGAAAGAGTCAAGAATGTATGTTACAAATTCCTATGGATGTAACTCATTCAAATTAGATTTATTTTTTTATTTGTCCATAACTCATAATGCATTGAGGAAAATGATTTTAAAGATACATAGTTAAGGACATAGGCTATTATCAATAATGCATCACCCCAATATTGTACTAGGAGATTAGCTTAAGTCATCATGGACCTATCCATTTCTAACAAAGTTCTATTCCTTGGCTCAACAACATTATTTGGTTACGGAGTTCTTAGATTTGTTAATTGCCTCATAATACCCTTTTCTTGACATAATTTCTTAAATTGGTCAAATAAATACTCTTTTCCTTGATAAGTTTTTAAAGCTTTCACTTTCTTATTTAGTTGATTCTCAACCTCATTTAAATATCTTGTAAAGCAATCTAACGCTTCATATTTATAAGAGATCAAACAAACAAGATCATACTGAGTGTAGTCATTTATAAAAGTAATAAAGTATAAGGCTTCATGCCTTGATTTAACATTCGTTAGTCTATAAATGTCAGAGTGTATAATTTCTAAAGGAAAATTAGTCTTATGCCCTTTCCAAATGGGTTTCAAGTAGTTTTTCCTAATAAGAAAAATTCACAAGTAGGTAGTACAAATTTTGGATTTTATCCCAATAGACCATCATGAGCTAATCTATTCATTTTATCTTGCCCAATGTGTCCTAATCTCGTATGCCATAAACAAGCATCCATAACATGATTGCTAGATTCAATAAACAAGGAAAAAAAATATCATGTTTACTATTACAATAGTTAGTGTTCAATACCATAAAACCATCTAAACTACTACTACTACAACCATAGTACATAGTACCATTAGAAATCCTAACACAATCACCATGAAATACAAACCATATCCAAGTTTTAATAAAGCAATAATAAAGACCAACTTCTGTCGAATGTCGAGAGCATAAAAACATCATATAGGTATAAGATTCAGCCTTCTTGCAAATATAATTTACATGTGCCAATTCTTTTTACCTCAGCTCTTTCACTATTGCCTATATAAATCCATTTGTTCCTCTTAGAATTCGATAAAATTCCATAAATTCATTTTTTTATCTATAGCTACATGGTTCATGGCTCCTAAGTATATAGTCTATATTGGATGATATTTAATGAGCAAAATAGTATTAGAAACAAAAATTTCAAAAATAAAGCTTTTATGTAAGGAAGTAAGATGAGACAATGCATTAGGCTTAGTGCACTCACAAGCAAAATGACCTAGTTTGCCACAATTGTAATAAGTCACTTTAGTTTTATCCTTTTTTCTCATAACATTTTCCTCTTTTGCACTTATGCTATTTGTTTTCTTTCTTTAGTCCCATACCAATCTCATGCACATTACTTTTGCCCTTCCATTTTTCGTTGAACCTTTCGCGCTTGTGCCCATAACCTTGCTTAGAACTAGACTCATCTATATAAGCTTGAGCATTAGGTTTAGTTGCCTCAAGGTACTCATTCTCAAGTTTCAAGTGGTGTGTAATGTCAGTAAAGGTCATGATGTTCTCATTATCAGTTATGTTCATTTTCATATGCTCCTAATTGTTAGGCAAAGATCGAATGATAGCTTGAACTTGCTATTCAATTGTGAGGTTATGTCTAGCTAACTTTAATTCCATTATCATATTTGACATTTCCCTCAAATGTTGTTTCATTGATTTATTAGGGGCTTTCTTATAAGTGTCGAATTTAATTATCAACTACATAAGTTTAGAGATAGAAGTTCCTCTAAACTTCTCTTGCAAAGTGACCCACACGACATTAGAAGTAGGATACTGTTGATACTCATATACAAGATCATCATTTATGGAACTGATTAGGATCCCTTTTGCAATGGAATCCTTTTTCTTCCATGCAGTGTAAGCAATCATGGTATGCCTATCCTATGCATGATTTACATTTTCCTCATTAGTTATGTGCTCATACATAACATAATTGTTGGCCTCTAAAATCTCTTGCTCCTTAAGGACCTAGTACATTTTCAAATGCCAAATGTTATAATTATTACCAATGAGTGTTTCACCCTTATTCAATTTAGCTGTGATATTCTTTGAAGCCATAGTTAGCCACAAAACTACAAAAGACATTTTAAATGCAACATCAATTTATTATGTCAATGTACACATCACTTACTCAAAATTAAATTATTGAAAATTTTCATATGAATTTGAATTGAAAATTCACTATGTTCCCAATCATCATCAATATTCAAATGTTAAACTTTCTTTTACTTTAATTTAAATTGTGCCATTATTATTCTAGATGAGAATTCAATTGAATCCTACTAATCTTAGAATGCCTATATCATGAAGTAAGTTTTAAAAAAATGAAATACTATACAAACTTCACACAGTTAAAGATATCCAACAAGTTTAGTACAATGTGTAAAAGAATATATAAGCATAATTGATGCAACATAAATAACACAAACTAATATATGTCAAGTACATTTATCTATTATCTTTCTAGGGATAGAATCTTTCACTTTCTCCCTATCCATAATTGTTGGAACTATCATTTTAAGCTAAAGAAAATTGGGGAGAAGTAATCTAGTGGTCCTAAAATTGGGACATAAAACTTGAGAATAAGACTTGTTAAAAATATTTCAGGTGTATTCATCCATAAATAGATAAACTGAAGTCTCATAGATGTTAGTTTTTCCATTTAACATATGTATTGGGTCATTAGGTTTGTTGCAAAAGTCTTCATTCAAATCCTTTAACCAAAAACTTTCAAGTTTTCTTTAAGGTAGTTAGACTAAGTAACATCTAAAGCGTGTACTTTTCCTCATTACTCAACACAGGACCTTTGTGAGTTATCAATTGAAGCATGTTATTGACAATTTTAACATGTTCAATAATGTTATGATTAGGATTCAAGCTATATGTGGTGAGATTCTCTTTCAATTCTCTAAACCTTTGTCTTATAGCTCGAGTCCTCAGTGCTATAGGAGTGATTTTCACACATTTACCACCATGAATAAATTTATTCCTTCTAAAATTCCTATAGGTTCTAACCTTTCTAATTCTCTTTAAATGAGACATTATTCCTTAAAAACATTACAAAAAATCAATAAAAAAAAAAGTCATTAGAAAGAAAAATCTCAAGCCAACACAATGTGCAGAATGAACACAAAAATTATACATAACTAGAACTCAACACATATTTTAGCCAAATAAGTTAATATAGGGTTATAATCAAGTTTGAAAAAAAATATTAAAAATAATCTTAATTTTCCAACATGCATATACAATTTTTAATGAATTTTCCAAGTAAAAATCAATTAAAAATTACATTTTAATTATTTAACTATCAAAAAACTGACAAATCATATATAGAAAATTTTATTTCTTTTCATTGGACCTCAACATTCTTAGATATATTATTTAATATATACCAATTATTTTTTTATATTTTATTCTTTTTAAAATAATTTTATTTTAAGTTTTTATTTTCTTAATAAAGGAAAAATTAAATTAAATATTCTGCATTATGAAAAAATTAATTTTAATATATTAAAAATACCAAAAAAATATTTGAAGTTCAATTGTGGTCGTGATGTAAAAAACCACCACTAGGAGATCTCGCACATGCCCCCCACACACCACCAATGCACGTGGAGAATGCATGAGTCACTGACTATAGTTAGTAACCAGACGCTCCCCCATGCACTGGGGGTGGCACGTGAGGTCTACGCGTCACCATTCCTTCCTTCGTGGTCCTCAAACTTTTTTCTACCTCTCAATTTCGTGTATTGCAAGGTCAATGATCTGGTCAAATTTAATTTTTGACGCCAACAATGAGAGAACAATAGGGTCATGAGAGTGTGAATGCACTTCATCTTCAACCTTAAGAACCCTAAATTTTGTAAAAATTATAGGTTACAACTTCTCAACATCTCAATTTCAGTCATTCATAATTTTCTCTACAAAAATCCACTTCATGTGTTCTTTATATCAAATTGAATATCACATTTCATACAAATACATGTTAATTTTACAACATAATAGGCAATAAATAAAACTAAAAATTATGCCAAAGTTGTTGCATTAATCATGAAACAAAATTTTACATAATTTCAGTTTTAAGACCCCAATTTTGCAAAATCATATCTTTCACTATAGAACCCAAAAATTTGCATTCTATATGTCATTTTAAAGCTCTCATATCCTATTTTAAAAATGTCAAATTGTATGATGCACATCACAGTATATCAGAGGCAAAAAATACCATAAAGTAGAGCCTAACCATTATTTCACAATTCAAAAAAAATATGATTATTCATGTTGTTACACTAAATTAATAAAACACAATCGGAGAAACATAATATGTGCTTTGATACCAATGTTAAATAAAATTGCAAAATAATAAAAACAAGTAAGATCACTAACTACTTGATGAATCTACAAGTTGTTCTTGATTAATCACAAAGTTACAATGCAAATCACTAGGATATGCACTTTTGATTTATAACCCAAATACTCTATATAGTAATCATTATTTGCAGAGAGAGCTTATTCTTATTGAGAGATAAGAGTGCAAAAGTGTTTTCTCATAAAAAAAAAAAAATCCTACCTCTTCACTTTTATGTGCATAGAAAACATAGTTATTCATGTTGTTATAACTACTTGCCAATCATAATTATTGGATCACCATTCTTTCTTTTATATATAAATGAAAATATGAATGGTTTAGGTCAACCCGTCATGGGCAATCCAACCCAAATTCCAACATTAACATATTACTTGAAAGTAGAACAATTATAAAATAGCCATAGTGTTTTATCTTACATAGTTTATATATTCTTATATTTTTATCTTGTTTCCCTATATGAGTGTTCAATAACATGATTTTTCAAAAAAAAAAAAAAAAAGGGTTTATAGTCATGCTTTCTTGAAAATTTAAATAATTGATTATGAAAGTATGAATAGAATACCTAAACTATTAATTTATATATATGACAAAAATAAATATGCTAGGATCAAAAATTAAAAATTAAATAGCAATTTTGAAATATAGAAAATAAAATGTAATATTTTTAAGCTATATATATATATATATATATA
>CATIWR010681958.1:0-52738 GCA_949677035.1 Omphalea diandra | reverse complement strand
GCGTTTCCACGTCTTATAAAGTGACTCGAAATCGGATTGAATGAATGATGAGATATCATTCCTTAATTTTGTTGACTTCACAGGTGGAAAAATACTTCAATAAGAACTTCTCTGTCATCTGGTTCCATGTAGTAATAGAACCCTTAGGAAGTGAGTTCAACCACCATTTGGCCTTTCCCCTTAATGAAAATGGGAATAACCTTAAACGAATGACATCATCCGTAGCTCCATTAATCTTGAAAGTGTTGTATATTTTACATTATAGACTTAATTAAAAAAAAAACTAGCCCTAAAAAATAATAAAAATAAAGAACTATCAATAGTAAACTCACATGGACGTGATTTTACATTTTTGTTATAAATTTAATATAAAATTTATATTAAAGTTCAGTATTATTATACCTTTGGGTTTTGCTTTGATACACATAGTCTATGTATTTTTAAAAATTATTAAGTTCTCTATTTTGCTTTGGGCCTGTTTGGGATTGTGTTTAGAAGTCTAAAAGCAAGTTTAAAATAAAAATCAGGGAAGTAAAGTGTTTGGTTATTGTATCAAAAGTTGGTTTAAGAAATGGAAAACCAAGATCCAACAGAAGCAACAAAAGTAATGCTTCTACAAAATGCAGGCAAAGCCCAAAACATTCGAATCAGTTTTTTTTTTTTTGGTTGTTGAAATATGCCATTAATGAACTAAGGTAATTACAACAATGCCACGTATAAAAACCCATGCCTCTTCATCGCTTTTATTGGCTACATTTTTTTTTTCTGTTTCATTTTCTTTTGCTTCCTTTTCCTCTTGTGCTTCTTTCTTCCATGCCCTAACCCTAAGTCCCTGCTTCTTTTTCTTTTTTTTTTTTCCCTTTCTTCAATGCCGCTCCTCTTTTTAGTCTTCTCATTGCGCTTTGATTATCCGACTCTGATTGTGCGTTGGACTGCAAAAAAAATTCAACAGATTGTGATGCGCACATCATGTTCGCATATTCAATAAATGTGCGGTCCCAACACACATATGTACGTTGGACCACACATGTCAAGTAAAAAAAAAAAAGTTGTGCAGTGATGCGCACATCTGTGTGCATATCACCGCACAAAGAACCCTACTCATATTCTCTCTCCATCTTCCAAAATTCAAGCTTATAACATGGCACCAGAAGCAGAGCCCAATGGTTTTAATGAACCAAATGATAATCCCAACTGCCTAAGTAATAATTCCTACACTGCACGATATCCATTTTGTGTAGCACAAAAGATTTTATTTGGATGTTATTTTCTTGTGTGCTGTAGTGATTGAAATAATATTTTTTTAAATATATACAGAAAGTAAATAAAAATAATGATAGAGTAAATAAATTATGTATTTAAAATTTTGATACATAATTAATTGAAAATATATACAGAAAGTAAATATAAAACTGAATAAATTCTATATTTGAAATGAAAAAATTTTATATTCAAATTATGAGTCAAATATAATTTAGTATAGTTATTGTTACTAAGTGTGTAGCTCGTTTCAATTTTTTTTTGAATATATATAAAATGAACTAAAAAAATATAAAAATTAAATAAAAAAATATAGAAACTGAATACAAAAATAAATAAAATTTATACTTAATATACAAAAAAAGCTAAATGTAATTTATATTGTTTTTTTTTTGGGATTTGTGAAAAAATAATCTTTAATGCATTTGATTTAGGTGTAATTATGATTAAATAAGTATGCTAGAACACAAAATAATAATAAAAAATATTGTATTATATATATGTCCATTTTTGTCATTTATATCTTAAAATCACTTCAAACAGTAGTTTTTAACCATACATTTTAATACTGTTTTTTTCTCTTACAGTAGTTTACATTTTAATTTACCAAACAAAAAAACTATTTCTGCCATCAGCAGATTTGCTTTCAGCACTTATAAAATTAGCAGAAGCAGAATTAAACAACAATCCCAAACATATCCTTTGTTAGACTTGTTAAGTTCTTCCATCTAAAAGAAAGGTTTTTTTTTTTTTTTAACTCAAATTTAATACATAAAAATATCACTATAGACTAAAAGAGGATATATTTTTCAATATGGTCTAAATATTTCAAATAATAAAAATATATAATTGATAGTTATCAAAGTACATAGATTAAGTAACTGATAGTTAGTATATTGAACTTAAATTGATAAAAAAAAGAACCTCATTTTTAATAGAATGATTCAAAGTTTGACAAAGATAAGATAAAGACTTTAATAATATATTTTAAAAATATAAAAAACTAAATAATGCATTAAAAACAAACTCTAAAGATATAATAATATTTAACCCTTAGTATCAATTAAACTATACGCCTCAAAGATAGGCAAATGATGCAAGTATTGTCCTTTCCATTTAATACAATGAGTCTACCCCCGCGGATGCTTAAAATGTCCATTGGCAAAAAAGAAAAATCACGAAATTATGTTATATAATCAGTAACAATCAATTCAACTCAATGATCAAATGTACTTCCTATATGTTATTGTTTTTATATTCAATAGCATGGTTGTATGTTGCATGAAAATGAAGGCGCGAGAACATAGAAAAACATGAAACGTCCCATTGTAAAATGTATGTGAAAAAACATTTCGAAACCAGGAAATGTATTCGAAATGTGGAAATATAATCCAACTAAAATTTCCATGCAACATAAGCATGACGAATAAGCTTTGAGTTGTTATTGAAAACTCTCGAATTGTAATTTTAATCTTTATTTTCAGTAGTATGGGCTGTCACCACACGAGCAAATACAATGCTGGGTGCAGTTTGGTGCATTACTACCATCATGTTGACACAAAATCTTTAGAACTGTGCCAAATTGTACATCAAGTCAGTCTGCAAGCAGAGAGCAAAGAACATAATTAGCAAAAAGACTAAAGGAAAATTACAAGCCATTCTTTTTTATTTCTTAAAAAAAAAGCAAATAAATTGATTTGGTGAATCAAGTTCCTTAGTTTGTTAAGCAAGAATCAAATAGGAGAAGATGTATAGGCTACGATTAGTAGCATTCATCAATTCACACAGTATCTTATTGAATTTTGCACATATTACATTATCAAATAGAAATTATCAAGACTCGAAATTTCTGCCAAAACTTCTAAATGAATCAAGTCTATTTAAAAAAATTATGAGACATGCAGATAAAATATATGTGACGCTGGGGGATAATCCTTAGCAATAATATAGTCAGGATTGATAATGCGCATAAAATAATGAGGGAAAGGTCTAGTGCTCCAGAATTAATAATTAGACATGCATCAACAGCAAAAGATTGGCAAATATGGCTTACAAATTAACATCGATGAATTGCACTCCTGACAGAAACCTTTCTGATCAGAGTTCCGCTGCCTGTAATGACACAGCTTGAGTTCAGTCGTCATTACAAGAATCCTCAGAAGTTGATGCTCTAGATCTGATATTGGCCGAACCCCATTCTATGTTAAATGAATAGTCAGAGCTTTTTTCCATAAATTTTTCCACCCCTGAAGTTTCAAGCTTTCGAGCCTTTGCAGGAGAAAGGAAAAGCTGCCTCTCATTTGATGGATCCACGTTACTATCACCATCTTTATCACTTGTGAACAACTCTGGGAACCGATGGCTATCGCAAGAGCTCTCCATGTTGCCTTCTGGTGAGCAAACATCATAAGAGTGAGTTGCATTGCCAGTTTGCCTTGAATTTTTTAAGCTTCTTTTCCTTATGATCGATGGCGTGCGTTTGAAACTCCTAGCTGCGCACTTCAATATGGATTCAGGGCTGCTGCAATTATGAGAATTTTGCCCGTCATGTCTTATTGGAGTGAAAGAGGAAATTGGGCTGACTGGTGGCCTGATATAGCTCTCTGTACTTGGAAAACTACCAGTTTCAGCAAGAATATTCAAATCGTTCAGCTTTGGTGATTCATAGCACAGGAAACCACGATTCAAATCCCCCACTCTTTCAAGGCTTCCAGAATTTTTACCATGAAATTCAGCTGTCATCAGAGGAAGAGGGAAAAAAAACAAAACAAAAGATGGCTAAATTACCAACTTGATCATCCATCTATGATTGAAAAGTACTCCATAAAACATATATTACCTCATTAGCTAATTTACGATAGGTACCAGAGACACTTGAGCAAATAGCACTATATCGAAAATTTACAAATAGCATTTTGAAAGAACTCAAAAAGTTTTAACACTCAAATAGAGTCAGGAAGAGCTGCCTCAAGAAAATCACCTGTTTTTCTGTCAAGATCAGGAGCACTGATAGGAGTGCTTAAAGAGAGACTCAAAGGCGTAGAAAGTGCACCACTACCCAAGGAATTTACAGTATCGGTTGACTCACGAGTTCTTTCACGTGAAGACTGATGACTTCCCGGATTATCAAAAGAACTATTACAGAATTTACTAGGCCAATTGGCAGAGATATGGCTTCTGTGCTCAGTTGTGTTGAAATTATTCTCTCTCTCCTTGCACTCTACACTTGTTAGACAGGATGTGGCTGAAGGTCTAGCATCCAGGGTTGCGTATGTGGATCCTTTTTTTGTAAATTTACAATTTCTTTTATAAGAACTTGGCGATTGATCCTCTTTTGCATTAGAATTTCCAAGAGCCAAATCCAATGAACAGATATGCATGCTTCTATCTAAGTTCATCCTGTGATCAAAGCTTTGATTTTCAAGCTCAAGTTTCCTGCATTCTGATTGTGTGTTATCATTGTGCAAGTCCAAATAATCAGAAGCCGAATAGGATTCTATCTTCTTCCTCATTGAGCAGTTCCAGTGATTCTTTATTGAATTTTCAGTCCTGGAAAATTTAGACAGAAAATTCCTATGAGAATAAAGAAAGAGATAGAGTATTCCCTTCCTCTACAGAACATGTCCAAAGCCCCATCCGAACTGGATCAAAATCAAAGCAATTGAAATATATTAATTACACTTTCTTGTTCTCATAGCAAGTAGGTGCTTTTCATATGGAAGTCCTTGAGTAATACCTTCCATGTAGAGACTTTGCAATCTCAGCCCACTTATTCCCAAACATAGCATGCGCCTTGATGAGAGTCAGTTCCTCCTCTTTAGTCCATGCAGTTCTTTTTATCTCCGGATTTAAATGGTTATGCCATCTGAAAAAACAATTAATGATTAGCTTCTTATTTTATTTAAAGTATATGTAATTGTGGTCATTGGTCAAGTGCCTTTCTCGGCATTGCTTCCCTATGCGCCCTGGCAAGTGTTTTGCTATTTCGGACCATTTTCTATTCCCCTGCTTGCCTACAAGTTCAAGAATTAGATCATCTTCCTGCAGGTTCATTTAAAATGAAAAAATTTGAGTCATGGTCATCAAATAAAAACCCAAGTTATAAGTAAACTAAAATTTCGATTTGCACCTCCTTTTTCCAGGGTCCTTTAACAAGATCAGGGTTGAGAACTTTCTGCCAGCGATGCAGACATTGAACATCTGTTCTATAAGGTACACAAGCAGCTGAAAAACATCATAAATTATTAAAAACAGTTTTTACCTTTAGAGAACCTGAGTCAGGAACCTAAACCCAATTGACCAAAGTACAAACACAGCCTAATCAGTTTGAATTAAAGAACCTACTAGCAATAGTAACTATTATACATACCAATCTTCTTCCAGCTTCTGCAATTGAACTTTTCAACTGCAGCAACTAAGATTTTATCCTATTAACAAGAAAACAATTGATCATTGAACCCCAACTAGCCATTTACTCAATAAAGAAAAAAATAGCCATGCAATTGATTGCCTATTACAGTAACTATTATAGCATAAATAAGTCCTAAAATGCACATTGCAGTTAATGGGTACTGAGTATTGATACTACCGACCTCCTCCTCTGTCCAGCCTCCCTTAGTGGATCGTCTGGTAGGACCCGTCATCCTCCTAAAAACAAAAGGAAAGCAAAGCATTACTTCAACACATTTTTCATAAGAGATCATAGTGTAAAGGCAGCTTTGTTTACAAAATCCTGAAGTAAACAGACAGGAAGCATGATAAAGAAGTAATATTTGACTATAGATCTACATGTTATAAGAAGGCAGACCCTTGATCCGAGATTGGATTTGGAATTGGAACTGCATTACTAGTAGTAGAGCCAGAGTGGAAAACTAAACAGGCGTTTTCCGAATCAGAAGAATTAGCCTCCTCAACTTCTTCTTCTGCCCCTCTCATGATCGACTGTCACTCCAAATTAAAACCCAAAAATATAAATATAAATTAAACAAATACAAAAGATTGTTTACTCAATCTTTAATGAACGTTTGAGTTAAATGATAAAACCCTAAGCAGCATCTTCTAAGAAAAATAAAGACAAAAGGCATTGAACTGGAAAATGTTTATTACTCTCATCTCATAATAACAGTCAACCACGACAACGCGGTGAACAATGGAACAGAAACAAAAGATGAAAGCAAGATCAACGGAAACGTTAAGGTTTGAGGAGAGAATAGAGGAGAGACTTATGTCTTGTTTTCTCAAGAAACGCTTTCTTGTTTTAGGAAGAACTACATCAGAGTCCGTAACGGCTTGAAAAAACAGAAACAAAAGAAAAGGCGGAGAGAGAGCAATTAAGAAAAAAAGATAGGATTAATGGAAGCGATTGATGTGACAGATGGGAAGATTAGGTTTTGAAGAAGAGAGAGGATAGAGAAAATTTCGCGGGAAAAAGAGAGGGAGAAGATGATCAGCTATAAAGAGAGTCCAAACGGCTGTATTTGTGTCTGTTAGTTTTAAAACTTATTAAGACTTCCCCCATTTGAGGACTCTTCCTATTTCCGGGTCGGGTCGGACAATTACGTCATGAGATCCGAATTACAAGGCAGATGCAATCTAGGTAAGGGCGCAGGACGTTGCTGCTAACATATCATTTTTTTTTTTTTAAATAATAATTAGACCTCTGAATGTAATCCATGGATTTCAACAAAGGAGTGGGGGACTGGCCCATGTATGTTACTCATCTCTCTCGCCCTTAGCCCGGCCCATGTATGTTATCTCTCTTGCCCCTAGCCCGGCCCATGTATTTTTCACACTTCTCTTGCCACTGGCCCAGCAAGACGCCATGTTATTGTATTGAATTTTTTTTAGAATTTTCAGTTTTTTGGTTGGATTTGATTTTATTAGTTTCTTGACACAGGATGCTCGCCATACTTATAAGAACTCTTTTTTTTTTTTTTTTAAATCTTTTTCAGTGGAAATTTATGAAAGCTTTTCCTTAATATATATATATATATTCAATTTTTTTGGATGGCTAGAGGGTATATAATCCCCACATTCGCCCATAGGAGAGAAAGGGTGAGGATATCTGGTCTAGTCGGGATAGTCCTCCACAAGAGATGTAGAATTTTTATCCCATTACTATCTCTAGATCTGTTATTTCATCCAAACGAATCTCAATGAATCTCGCCCATTGCCACCCTTATTTATTGCAATATTCTAAAAAAGGAGAGAATCTTATGTATAGGAAGAGGAATTTGTTTATGGTAATGTTGGATTCGGCTGTCGAAAGTCAGACATAAAATTGAATTTAGGCCAACTCAAAAGTAAGTAAATTTACTATTTTCTGTTTAAAACCAAGGATGGACAGAACAGGACATGAGCTCAGGACAGGTCAGCCCATGCAAACCTGAGTGAAACCGTCAACCTCAAATCAAATTGGCTAATAGTACTCCACTTGTTTCCAAATTCCAATCAATCACCTTTGAAACTTGCTCTGGTTTTCGGACAAATAAGAATAAAAATGCCTGACGGTACCCTGGAAGTTCTTCTTGTTGGAGCCAAAAGTCTTAAAGATGCAGATTTCTTCAGTAAGTTACATTTCTAAATACCTTTACACTGTGATCAGCCAATCCTAGCACAAAGCAATCTCTTTCATACGCTTACGGAAATGATAATCACAATACATCAAATGGGATTTAATTGCTACTCAACTTTGGTTTTGTTCTTAGATATTTTTAATTGTATTACTTATTAATTGTTTTTATTGCTGATCTCTACATATGTCCTGCCATTGATTGCTTAATTTTAGCCAGTCAAATCAACATCAATATGATATATGCATAGTGCATGTAGAGAAGAGAAGTTTTCACATAAGTACATCTTTGTTTAATCCATGATTAAAATCTATGAGCAGACAAGATGGACCCCTATGTGATTCTCATTTGCCGGACTCAGAAGCAGAAAAGCAGTGTTACTTCAGGTATTAAATTAATAACCGAAACTTGGCTTAATTAATTTTACTAATTTGCCAATTTGGTTATATTCTTGAAGTGACAGAATTTGGCTATATATTATACGTTGATGCAGGAAAAGGATCAGAACCAGAATGGAATGAAACCTTTGTTTTTACCATCTCTGAGGGTACCTCAGAACTTATTCTCAAGATAATGGACACTGACGCATTTTCTAATGATGATTTTGTTGGAGAAGCAATGTAAGCAAATTCAATGATCTTCTATGAATAATTAATGTTATCTATTTGAAGTCTGAATCATGATTACTTATCCCTTGCAATTGATTGATGTATGTCTGTAATAGCATTCCGTTAGAGGCAGTGTTGATGGAAGGTAGCCTCCCACCAACACCATACAATGTTGTGAATAAGGAGCAGGAATATTGTGGGGAGATCAGAGTTGGCCTCATTTTTACTCCTGAGGTTGGGTATTGTTCTTTATAAAAATTGCATATTAATTTAGATCCATTTGTTTCAAATTTAGAGTCATAATTAGAAAGAAATTAAAATGAGAATTACTATTTTCATTTATGCTTAGTTCATTGAGAAAATCAGAACTAATTGTCTTGTTTATTTTTTCTCCATTTAAGAGATCCTATTTTAATTTCGATTCATTTGTAAATAAATCAAACGAAAAAAAAAAATTAAAATCATCTATTTCGATTACATAATAATTTGTTCGAAACGAAGGGACTATAATTTGTTATTCTCTCATTTCGTTGCTTTTGATATATAGCTTCACTGCACTAATGTGGGTGAAAAAACTGAAAAGACAAATATTCGAGACAGGAAAATAAGAATGTTGGATTGCAAAGCTTTTAATTTTTTGCTATCACAAATTTTCATTTCTTTTGGTCCAATGTTGTGTTCTGAATGCGCAATATCTCCATTGGTGCAGCCAGGTCAGACACTTGATATGGAGGAGAGCTACGGTGGATGGAGAGAATCTTCCTACTGAGATGAATCTCATCTCATGATTTACTGCTATGTCAAATTCAGCGTTCGCGAGTCGTATGGCGTGTTTTTCTGTTTGTTTTTTTTTTTTTTTTCTAAAGGCTAGACTGACTTATTTCTGGACTGTAATTGTGTAAACAAGATATTTTATATTGATAATCATTAAAACTAAAACAAAATATCTAAACCATTTTATGGTGTGCAAAATATATGGCGTCAAACATAAACTAATCAAATAAGTAATTTCTTAACATATATAATGGTTATACAATCTCTTGATCTTGATTGTTGCGGTTTTTTTTAATCGATATAAACTATTTTTATATTTCATCCTTTAAATTTCGATTTAAAAGTTAAGAAAAATGGTATTTGAGAGGAAATAAATATAAAGTTTTAACCTCTATTTACTCTTATTTACATCAATAAAAAAAATTCATTGATAATTAAACTTTGTTATATCATGTTACATAACTAAGACGATTTGAAAATAACGAAGTACAAATTTGTTGCTCACAAAATAATAGAGATTCTCAAGCTTTTTATTTTTTATTATTATTATTTTTGGACTAGATAAAACAGCAACCCTCAAACTTTATTCGATGATATAATATTTCCTCTGCAAAATAATTTCAGCAAAACTATCTCAAATTCAACAATTTTCCTACTTTCTGCTTTAATCTTCTTTCTTTGTTTCGTCACACACACACACACGTCATGAGGCAACCACAAGAAGAATCATACACAAGGTTAAAGCAAAGAAACATTACAGAAATAATCAAGTCAACATAAAATAGTTTATGAAACAACATGGATATTTAGGATGCCCCTACCAAGATATGTGTTTCTGCTTCATATACATTGTCTCATTGGATCAAAAGAAAAAGCCAAAGAAAAAAAAAAAAAACTTTCAGTCATCCTTTCTTGATATCCTGATCAATCCACACAACCGTAAGATCAGTTTCATGAGCCTCATTTTCCAGCAGGAAAAGCCAGCCCAAGCTCCTTACATTGCTCTTCATCTGGTTGCAGGCTCCCTGGAATTGCACCAAAAGCTCGTCTTGATGCTTCGAACCCGGAAGCCATATGATGCAGATATGCTGATGCATCCTCCATGTTTTTTTTAAGATTGAAAGATGTGGAAGCAAAGTTCGTTGGAGTACTTTCTGACAGTTTCCTTGCAGATGCTTGGTCCAACTCAGCAACTCTGAGAAACCGCTCTGTGGCAGCCTCCCATGACAGTGCATACCTCTGTGCATCAGTCAATTCTGCAGGCTGTTCAGTCAAAGCTTTACGTGTGGCCTCCACGAATCCATCACTGTTATCGTAAGTTCGGCAATTTGAAAACTGCTTGAAGAAGTCATTTGAGGGGTGATTGGCACATATAACAATTTTTCCCATTGCTAATGCTTCGGCTGTGGTTGTGCAAACCACATCTGTCGTGCTCGGATTCAGGAACACTTTATAACTGGATAAGGACCAACAAAATAAAAAATGTGATAAGAGCTTCAAATTAGCAGTTAAGAGGAGAAAACATAACCATAGTTCCAGTCTCATATTGCCAAATATTAAAAGGTTTAGTGCAACAACTTGTTGCTACTATCACCTTTTGAAAGTGTTGCCTGGAGCAAGCAGAAATCAAGAAGTGGCAATAAGGCATTCAGGTATATAAAAAGAGGTATACTGTTATTAACACTTGACGACACTACCACCAAGGGAATAAACCTGTTTTTTTTCTCTATGAAGATGGTGCATGAATCTTTCTAACCATTTTCACATCCCCCATCCCCAAAAGAAACAAAAACAAAAAACAAAAAACAAAAAACAAAACCAGAGGGCTGGGACGATAGAGCGACACAAGTAATAAACTCTCACAAAAAGAGAGTATACAAATTGCTTTTCTAGTTGACAGCTAGAATAGTGGAAACTATTTGGAGCAGTTTAAAAGGATGTTCAGCTCAAGATGGCCTCAGTCATTATTACTTTAATAGCATATCCACAGAGTTGCTTTGCAGCCAGTTAACATTAGTTGCCTCCTTATTTTTGAGAACTGTACTGGTCAGGTATCTGTCTAGAATTATCAAATCCATGCCATTAAGGAAAGAATACATAAGTATGCTTACTCATGGAAGATAGGATCACAATGATCACGCCCAGGGTTCACTCTAACTACTAGTTCCAACGCTTTAGCAGCTTCCTGAACTTGATTAGAGTCTTCTCCGCTGCCATATAAATCTACCTCAAGCCCTGCCAACTCCTTTTGGTGATCACGAAGAAGTTTAAGAAGCTCCTTGTAACCTTTGCTCCATACCATTTTCCCGATGTAGTAAGCACCTTTAGTGAAGGCTTGGCTCCCACTTCTCTGTTGCTCTAACTTTTCCTTGCCAATGTCAAGAAACTTGGGATTCACTCCATGAACATTACAGATGATGGATTTTGGATAATTCTGAGTGGCAGCTGATAATCTAATCACCTGCACTTGCATCCCAACTGAAATCAGATCAGCAAGCAAAATTTTTTAGGATTTTAAACTGAAGTTATGGGAATAAGAAAATTCATCTATCTTTTGGAAGAAGTATCAAATCTTAACAACTTGACAACTAGCCAACAACTTTCTTTTATTATCAACTATGGCTGGAAATAAGGATAGCCTTATACCATACTAAGCCTGCCGCAAGCCTAGATAATAGAGGGTTGTGGTAAGTGACAACCAATGTAAAACTCTAGCACATTTTATGATATGGACCCAAATAGACAGGAGAAACTGCAACCAAATAGCCAACCCAACTAATTTGAGATTGAGCTTAGTTGAATTGAGCTGTGTCATTATAGTTATTATTTTGTGCATAGGTTGCACTATAACAAAAAAGGCAACCCTCGCCTCTTTTATAAATCTCTGATCCACCATCCCAATGGTTTTACAAGTCAAAATCTGAAGAACTATAAGTTAAAATCTTAAGTTATCACCTCAACCAACCCTTGACAAAGCTAGTCTCTATCAATCATAAATTGGACTCAAAGAGCCCCACAATTTGTACTGTGAACCCTAAAGGGTATTCACGCAAAAAGTCCAAAGGTTCTGTTTCCATGAGAACATGTGCTAAAAGATTTTCCAGATTCAAGCATGTACAAGTTATACAGAAGTAATTCACATAATAAAGAGAAAGCTCCAAATCATTAAATTCAGTCATTTAACCAAACAATATATAACCGCTCAAACATAGAACATACTTACATGAAACTGAAAATCATGAGAGAAACATACCTTGTGACAGTATATACCAACCACCCAACTATTTATATGTCTAAGCAGAACTGCTTTCATTAGTCCATTCTTTTCTCTCTTCACATATTCCAAATAATTGGTGTGTACTATTCCTATCACAAGACGAAATTTACTTTTCCATCTCTTCCCATGATGAAACCATGTTAGATGCTCAGGCTCTTCAAGGATGGCAACATCTGCCTCTTCATCAGGGATGACTTGAGTGATATCTCCTACAGCAAGAATGCTTCTTTTATCTACAGCAAACTGCAAAATTTATGATGTCAAGAAAGACCATCAAATATTCACTCCTGTTTCCAACTGATACAGTGTGTATGAGTACCTTCCCAGGATAAAAACATATATTGAAACTACATGAAAATGCAGTTCTTTCCTCAAGCCACCGACGCACATATGCTTCTTGCTCTGAAGGTGAACTGAATGTGATGTTGTTGGGATACACTAGCTTTTGATGTTTCAAAGACAACCAAGGAATCACCAAAGTGACCTTGCTATCTCCATCTTTTGCAAGATAAGCAGCACGAAACAAAGGGTTGACAGCAGTTCCAGTCAACCATGGAAGACTTGCAGTCGTAAAAATTGCAATATGCCCTCTTTTATCCATGTAGTCATCAGGTGTAAGAGCTAAAGATATACAACTTGTGCAAACCTTTGAAAATGGAGAACTAGATGTATACGAGATGAGAAATTGACCTCTTCAACTGCAATAAAAAAGTAACAGTAAGACACAAGCAGCTTAACGCCTCTACAAGTCAGACAACAAAAGGAGAGGGGAGATGATAAAGGAAGACGGGACTGGAGCACAATTTATACACTTGTCTATCAAGAAGATGATATGCACTCCAGCACAACAATATGCATCAGTTCCAAATCTTCTAAAAGTCTCAATTGCTTAATATATTTGACAAAACCATGGCAACAGGATGTGTGATTAAGAAGACTCCTCAAATATTGCATAGGTAACCAATTGAAAATGCCAATTTTCCAAAGATAGGGAAAATGATAAAAGAGAAACTAAAATCACTATATCAACAGCAACTCCTGAGTTAATACTATTCAAATTGCACAAATCCAAGAACTCCGCAGCACTTACTATAGTATTTCAGTTTTCAAGCTGAAATTATCCATCTAATAAAACAGGATAAAACAGACAGGACAGGATTCGCATTAGGCATCCTCCTTGAGAAACCTATGATTTTAAATAATCTGCAGTTATTAATTCCGAAACTCCGTACTTCCATATTCAAAACCTATAAATCAAACAAGAACTCCAGAATTAAATCGCAACAGAAACTAATGGGAAACCGTCGCCTCTCTTCTTCAAAATCACGCCAATTGAATAATAATAACGAGGAGGGACAACAACAGTACCTCTAATTTCCTAGGAAATGATCCTCCGTTCGAGTTTGAAGTGCTGGCCCAAGACATTGAAAAAGATTCGAACAGGAAAAAAGAGAGAAATAAACCGTGAAGAAAGTCCGGGAAGACGTAAAATGGTTTTGAAACGCCGTGTAGTTGCGGTTTGGTCCCTCGGCCCACGTGGCTGCCTGCCTGGCTTCATTTTTAAATTTTAAAACAGGATAACAATAAAACGGCGCCGTTCCCGTCCTTTTTCCGGCTTGGTTCTTATTAGTGGCCCTCTTTTCTATCGTACGGTACCATCAACGATTTAATCGAACAGCCATATGACATACTGTACTAATCAGTATCGTGTGAGTGTTAATATCCTAAATAAACTATCCTTTAAGATTATGAAATTATTTTGTTTGGCTTTCATTTTCATGTTTGGCTGCTACTTGCCACCGCGAACAAAGTAAACTAAGGAGCACAAAAGCGGACTCTTAGTTTTGGCAAAATTTCACATCCGAACCCTAACATCAACGTCCTTAATTTTATCTCAACATTTTCCAGTTTGGAAGGCTAATTAAGGTAACCGAAACTTTAATTCTTTTTTTTTTTACCGGTTAATTCTCTTTTCCTGTTTGTCCCCGAGAAGACATTATTGAGCTGATTGTTTCGAAATGAGATATCTTTATTTTCGGAAGTAAGTTTTTTAAAGCTACTGAGGTTAAAAACTGCATGTTTGATCTGAAAGATTGATTCTTGTGCTTGCTGATTATTTAGTGAAAAATCAGTAATATATATATATATATATATATATATATATATAGGAGAGAGAGAGAGAGTACTGGAAATGTTTCTGTTCTTGCCAAGTCTAAAAAGGGACAGGAAATAGACATGAATAATAATTAATAAAAAAAGGATAAATTGAGTGGGAAGTTTTGGTGTTGCCCAATTGGAAGAATACCTTATCTCCATTGCCTCAAAATTCGGTGTCTTCAATAATCAATCTTTAATGCTTTAGGTTGAACCCTTCAAATCTTTAATTAACCTGCTTTTTTTGCTTAAAAAATTTTTGTATCATCAACTTACATGATTTTTATCAAGAGTTTTACCATAATTGCAACTCTTCACAAAACCTTAAATTTTCATAACTATTGTTGCACATGTGTTATTCGTATTGTAGCAATTCTATCTTCAATCAAACTCACTAAATCATTTTAAAACTTCAAAACTACTTGTTATGCATCTATGCCATTGCTGTGATGGTGGAAAAATGCAAACCCATAAGAAATAAAGCAAACAAACGATAATATTTCCTGTCTCAATAGGAATACATCCATAAGTGTCATCTTTCACTTTAACACCATCACCTACATTCTGAATCCATCAATCCACAATAGACCGCACATCGATGATTACATACCAAAAGTTGATGACATATAATATACTTTGAATCATGTATTATTACATTATATAACTATTCATATTGTTCATAGCAAATAGAATAGAATACTTTGTTGCTCTAGACATAATTAGACTACTTAGTACTTTAATATCCATGGCCAATGGCCACCAACCACTATCGGCATATGCCTTAACACCACAACAGCAAAGCCCACAATGTTAGACCAAAACCTTTCCTCATCACGAGTAAAAGCTAAATAACTCTTCCTATAACCCTCCTATTTATACAGTTAGCCTCCCCCCACTCCCCTCCCCTTCCCCCTCTTAATCCTACTGCAATAGGAATTCACACTCAATTGGGAAGTATATGCTACTCTTGAAGAATATTCCTAACATACAAACTAGGAAAAGGTATTCTCAATCTAGTTAGGAATTTGAGTCAAATTCTAACAATTTCTTGTAACTTTTAGTTCTTCTCTCTTCCTTGTTGCGATGCAAAAGGGAAAAAAACTGAGGGTCAGAGTTTCACCCACTTTTTGTTGCTAATTCTCTGGCTGCTATTGTATTTCATTTTTCATTTTGTCTTATCCCTTTCAGTTAGTAAATACCTATTTGTTGTATTGGAAGCAACTAATGTATAGAAATATTGGAATATTTTGGTGTCAAAACATGTTATTTCTATCGTTGTGAAGATAGCAAATCTGTTAATGTAGAGATTCAGCATTAATTTTCTACACATTTAGTTTCAGTTCTGAATTTGGAGAATGTTGACGGGATACACAGAAGGTCTATCAGATTTTGGATCAAAGGATCGCCTACTTTCTGGCCCTGAACCTGAATTTGATAATGATGATGATGATGAAGAACAGATATTATACATGGCTTCCTTTGAGGAGCTTCAAAAAAATACCTTGAAGTATGACACCATTATATGGGTTTCCATATCATTATTGCTGGTTTTGGCTTGGGGATTTGGTGTCTTTATGTTGCTCTATTTGCCCATTAGAAGATATGTACTTCAAAAGGAGATTTCATCACGCAAACTCTATGTTACACCTATTGAAGTAGTGTATAAGGTATATATATGTGTATTTTTTTAATGGCCTTTTCTCTCTCTCTATAGGGGTGGGGTATTAAATTCTTTCATCTTGTTAATCATAAGAAAGAGATAATAGTTGAGATATATTATTGTTATTATCATTATTCTTCCTTGTGGCAAGGTTTCAAGGCCTTCATTCATATCCTTTTGGGGAGTAACAACAATTGAGAAGCGTGTTCCTCTTTCCTTGGTGATTGATATCATCACTGAACAAGGTTTTTATGCAACTTGATTCTTTCTATGATCTCTTTATGTTGGCTAGATTCTTTATTATTCTGTGTGCCAGATATATTATAATGTTTAATGTATGCACATGTTTCTCTTCCTTCCTTGTTACCCGATGTTCCAAAAGAAGACAACATGATTGTACAGTTTCTCCCTTCGTTTTTGTCAGCTATTCTATAGTCTGTTAACAGCTACGGAGACTAAACTAGGATTCGGTTACATTGGTAGCTACTGATATTTCTTCTCCCTGAAAATTTTAGGGTAGTAGGTCTTTGGTTGTGGGGGCAGGGATAGGATAAGGATGGGGGAAGGCATTCAGCTTATCCTACAGCATTAATTGCATATGTTATTTCCAACCAAATGGTATGGATATCATAAGCTTCTTAATTAGATAAAAAGTAATGTAAGTTTTCATTCAATAAGTTTGAGTGCAAAATTCACTATCCTGAATGAATGCTGTTTTATATGGATGATATACTTACATGTTATTGGTTTGGTAGGTTGCTTACAATCTGTTTATGGAATCCATACATTTAGAGTTGAAAGTATAGCACATGGGAAAGCTGCACCTGTAGATGAACTACAAGTTCAAGGTGTTGTTAATCCTGCACTTTTGAGGAAGGTAATGCATGGTTGATTCCTTCTTCTGTTTATCTTCTTATTTTTTATGTGATGAAACAAGATGTTTGGTCGATATTAGCTACCTAAATGCTTTTTGCCATTTCTTGCAGGTCATAATAACTGAAGCAGCAAAGAGTGTACAGGCTGCTGGAAGAGGTTGGAAACCTGTTACTCTCACAGGGGAAGCGGAAATCATGTCTAGAATGGGATCTTTAAGTGAGGGACCAGCTGGTTTTAAGTCACCAACCAAAAGCTGGAAGGTAATCATTACAATCTTTTTCTGTGTTCTCTGGAAGTTGTTTATAAAACAGATACATGAAAAGCAATGCTTTTTGGTTCATATCTAAACCAAGACGAATGTTTTCAAAATTTATTTATTTTGTGAAGTTCTTTTTTTTTTTTTTTTTTTTTCTTTTAGCCATGTTAAATTTCTTTACTGCTTGACGGCCTGCATTAACTATGACTTTAATTGTTTCCACTCTGGTATACATGCTCATCTCAATTTTATATGATATTATTCTACTCACTCTTTGGGATGTGGTTCAGAGTGGTATGCCTAGAATTGACCTTGCTTTTGTGACTGCATGTTATCTCGTGGAAGATGGTTAACCCCATTTTAGAATGAGATGTTAGTTAGTTAGTAAAGACAGGTAAGCAACTATTATATACCCATCATAGTGATGAGTTTGGCACTGAGAAATATCGTCTATCTTACAAGTTTGTGTGGGTAAGTAAAAAATGTTGCTGTTTGTGCAGTAGAGTCTTGGTATAAGTTCCCCTGATTGTAGGCAATAAACAAGGTATTCAGTATTTTAGTTTTCAATATTCAGACTCATTTATCTGGTACCCAATACCATTTTCTATTACTGTAGATATGTTGCAGAGAATACTGCTTTTTCATTACTGCATAATTCTGCAAGAGAATGAATACTAGGTTTCACTTGGAGAGAAAGAGAAGGCGTTTTGTTGGGTGAAGGTAAAATATATAGTTTAGCTATCAGTGAGGAAAGGGTATTCTTTAGATCTTCGTTTGAGAACAGTTCAGGTTTTGGTGTTTGATTTACTTGCAAAACAGTGTGATTCTGGGAGCCCAAATTGGCAGATAAGTTGTAGTTCTTGACTTTTCATTTGTTGTTACATTCGATGAAAGGAAGAGATGATTAGATTGATATCGGTGTCCTTCACTTCTCATAATACACACATGCCACTCTGTGCTTTTTAGTGAAAAGGATAGACAAAAAGAACACTCAACTAGCCGAGTTTACCTTAGTGGGGCATTTAGCTTAAGTGAATTAATCTTATCTCATGGTTTTCTTATGGGAATTGACCTCTCTTTTACCTGGAAAACATATAAGGCACATTTCTCCTTTTCCAAGTTCCCTGGACAGCTAAACAAATGTGCAACTTCCTAATGGCTTAGGATTCCATAAACTGAAGTTTCCTTGAATGCGTTAATGTAGTACATGAAGACAGCTAGTTTATTCTGTTTGTTTGTGTATTGCTCCATTTTAAGTATATGACAAGATATTTAGTTATCAGACTTAACGTCTATTTTATGCAGATGACAAGTTCTCCACACTATACATCTATGGAGCCTAGAAGTGCAATACTTGGTGACATGATGCTAAATAAGATTGAAGAAGTCAGTAAATCAGTAAAGGTGTGGACTTTATAATATCTTTATGGGATGTCTGGCAAATGCCGGGAAGTAATGGAGTCAGGACCAAATTTTGTTTTTTTTTTCATGTGTTTGCCTGTACAATTATTTTAACACTTCATTTTCTTTTGAAAATATTTTCTTGTTTTTGTTTCATTTTCAAACCTGACCTTTTCATGTGTTTGTTGTCACATAATATTTTCTTTTTCAATAACTAGTTTCTGGTTGAGAGGTAAACGGTTATGTCTATTTTATTTGCTTTTCAAGTGTACTTAATGTGCCTTTGTCATTGTCATGACCAGAAAATTGAGTTGCTAATCGAGAAGTTGCAGATAGGTCGAGAAAGCAGTCAGAATTGAGTCAATTTCCAGATTCCAATCAGCAAGAATTATATACGGCTACTTTGTAACCAGAGAAGTAGTTCCCTGGATCCTTGGGTAGAAAAATTGCAGTAAGCAGCTAACAATTTGTAGGGTCGCTCCAAGCGTTACTGTATAGAATTCAAGTGGGATTTTTTTGTTGGAGACAGATTCTCATGTGAATTCTGCAATATTCTTCTCACAGTTTTGGCGCAGAGAATTGGCATGCATTTTCTTGTATCTTCAATCCTTGTTTTAACTTTTATGGTATGTTTAGTTACACCAAAAAATAAAAAATAGAATCTCATTCTTAAAATAAATATTTTAGTATTTCAATATTTTTGTTTGATATATTTCAATGGAAGAAATAAAATTCAAATATTAATAAATTTTTATAATTAGTTCTATTTATAACTTTATATTTTATAAGCAAATATATTACTTTAGATAATAAGATTTCATAAATAGTGAGGTATTTAAATTTTTTTGAAATTTTATTTTTAAAATTTTAAAGTAAATTAAGATATTAAACATGAGAATGAAATAAAAATTTTAATTTCATTCTATCTTTTAATATACTAAACATGTATTTTAATATAAAGGAAAATGAAACTGGCCCCTTAATATAAAAGGAAACTGAAACTTTTTTCTCTGATGGTGGGTCTTTTTACATTTGAAATTCTTGTCAAAACTTTCTTCTTCTGTAGTGTCTCTGCCTTACCATGGGATTTATGTTGCACAAAACTTCAGTTTCTTCAGTGCCAACCGTTGCAAGATTTTCCGGCCCCTCTTACGTATCGGGGTTATGCAATTACCAAAAGTTTTATAACGTAGCCACTTTCGTATATTGTTTTCGAACCGAGTGGCCAATTTCGTCATTTTACAAGGTATCACGAGATGCAGATCCTCCCAACCAAATTTCACATGTGCTCTATCTCAATCTAATTGCAATTTTTTTTTTCAGCCTGGAAAGAAAATCCATCATGGTTCCTGAAAGAGTAGAAGAATATATAACTTGATCCAACCTGAGCGACAGCATTTGGACACGAACCAAATTTCTGGGTTCATGCTACATACAATTCTTCTGGATCCAATAGTATGTATGTCCGAGATGAAAATCACCATCTTCGACATAGGATATCAAAGTAATAGCCCGAGGTTGTGCATTGAAACCAAACAAAGAGAATCTATAAAACCAAGTACCAGCAAGTTTTACTTGGACCAACCAACCAACGAGGATTTTGTATATTCTATCAACACATCACTGATCAGTAGTTCCAAAATATCTGGTTACTTCGGTGATGTTTCCTAAGATACAGTGAAACAAGTTTCCTGTAAGTCCATTTCCTCTTCCTATTGAACTCTAAAAATGCCTCTGCACTTGAATGAAAATCTCCTTTACCCAAAACCTCAAACACAAAAGGATCTGTTGATAGGACTGGACAATCATCCAAATCCATTTTGTTGAGGGCAAAGTTCAAATTTTTACCTAGTTTTCTATCCAAGTATGCATCAACAACACAACCATAAGTCACAAGATCAGGAGAAACCTTTCCATGTTTCATGTGTTCAAGGCTAAGATGAAGATCCCACAACAACATCATTCTTGAAAAAGCCAGAGCTCGGATATTAAACGTAGTTACATCAGGGTGGAAACCAGCTTCCAACATCCTCAGAAATTCCCTTTGCAAGCTTTTCATCTTGAAATTGGCAGCATAAGACAGCAGCAGAAAGTTCCACATAAGGTTTCCCACATCTTTCCTACGAAGACCCACATCCCTCAGGAACTCACCTAGCTTGTAAAATTTTCTTTCCCTTACATATGCAAATGACATTGCTCTGATTCCTTCTCTGTCAATGAGATGTCTAGACCTTTTAAGGCGACTATAAGCAGATTCCATCTCTGTCAAAGAACCATGAATACTAGAACGTATAATGAAGGCATTGCCAGTAGAAGAGTCTATTGGGAAACCCCTCAAGACCATCTCCTTCATCATATTTTCCATTAACTGAAGCTTTCCTCCCTTCCCAAAGCAGGAAATAGCAAGCGAATAAGCATCACGCAACAAGCTGTAATTGCTAAAACTTAATTGATCCAGAATTTTCATTACTTCATCAAAAAGCCCCCATTTCCCATAAGCTTCTATTAAATTGGAAACTGTTTGAATACTAGGCTCAAAAGAAGCCTTCAGCATTTCCTCCCATATGGCTTGAGCTTGAGGGAAAAGGCCATGATTAGCATAACAAAGCATCATAGCAGAAAGGACGGAATTGGTGGGCAGATATCCTTGGGATTTCATCTCTAGTAAAAGTTCTCGAGGCATTCTATTCCTACCTAATGTTTTTAGTAATGATGCACAATCCACATAAATTTCCTTGCCATTGTCACTTTGATCCCTCTTCCACAGCCTTACTATCTGTACTCGTATTTAAAAAATTGCATCAGCAATAGAGCCCAGAAGCAAATCAGTATAACAAATATGTTATATTAACCCCAAATAAGCATGAAACTCATAAGATCAACTCTCATTAGTCATTACATACATCAAACATCATTATTAGCATGCATAATTCAATACCTTGCGCGCTAAAGCTCGATTTGTTGGGTCCGTTTGGCGAGAGAAAAGTCTGAAACGCGCCCTTTTTCTTTTGACAAATCCTACAAGACATAGATATTGTGCATATGTGCTTCCTGCTATAACTGCTCGTGCCTCCATTTGTCTCTCCTTTGTTCTTCTTCTTTGATTTACAAAGAAGAAAGTTATAAATTTAGAAATTCCCGCTAAATTAATCACTTACCATGGTAAGAGGCGCTGAGACTCGAAGTCTCATCAACAATTATCGAATAGAGACTTGCAGGTTCGAACCCCACCACTCAGTTCACTGTTCTGTGAGTTTGAGATAACTCTCTCCTATCTTATCATCAAAGTGAAGAGGAAGAAAAGAACACGCCGTTTAATAATGCTTAGTAGTCGTTTTTTTACCCTGGAAAAATCGAGCTGTCGTTCGATGACCGCGTCGTTCAATTACTCCTGTCCTGTAGATACGGCGTTACTGGAAGAAATAAACTGTCGTTCAATTGCTCCTGTCCTGTCTGTCTAACTAAACTATTAGTTGTGCAGCTAGTTGTTCACCTTTCACGCGGTCGTTTGACGGACGACACAACGAATACTACCTATCTCGCACGCGCGTGTTGGCAACGCTAAACGTGCGATGGGGGAGAGAAACATGGAGAGAAGAAGAAGAGGCTGTTGGTAATAGGAGGGAGAGGGTACATAGGGCAACTCCTATTGCAAGGCCTTTCAGCGATCAAAGACACTCCTTATGATGTTTCTTTCACTTACCACTCCACTTCTGCTCCTCCTGATCCTTTGCTCGGTGCCATTCCTCATTCCCTCGCTTTCCGCGTCGATTTGCAATCTGGAGACGGATTTCAAGCCATCTCAATCCAATTTGGCCACGTTTGCATCTCCTTTACAACAAAATTCCTTCCAAATTGTAATATTTTAATTTCGTGTCGTTGGTAATTTTATTGGTTTTTCTGAAGATCCAATCTTTCTTTCGTTATTTGTTTGTTTATTTTGAAAGGCAGCCTCATGTAGTGAATTGTGCTGCAATCTCTGTACCTCGTGATTGTGAGAAGGATCCTGACGCTGCTGTGTCTATAAATGTACCTTCCTCCCTTGTTAATTGATTGTCTAGCTTTGAAGATAGGGATACTCTTCTTATCCATCTATCAACTGATCAAGGTCAGTCAAGTTTATTTCTTTAATTTTCCTAGTAGTATACGGTAGAGATAATTTAAAGCTTCTTTGAGCTAAGATTGCTTGCTAGTTTTATATACTTTCGCATAAGTAACTTCATGTTTAAGGCTATATCAGAGTTGACTGGGTTTAGAATCTTTGTTGAGTGGGAACTCGCGGATCAAAGACTGAAAGGAAGGATTTGTTGTAGAGGATTTGAAAATAGGTCTTTGTATATGACTTTTGATTGATTAGTATTTTAGGATATGGGTTTCGGGAGTTGTGACATATAAATGATAAATTGTACTAGGCAACTTTGATTCGAATAAGGTGGTATAGGGAATTACAGATCCTGTTGATCACCTTTCCAGGTCTTCAGTTCCATACTGTTATACTAGTGTTTCTGTTGCATGTTGAATACTTGTTTGAGCTTTAACTGTTATCTTATTCCCTATTAATTCTTTTTTTATTACTTTCTCCCATCAGTTTATGAAGGGGTGAAATCATTCTACAGGGAAGAAGATGAAACTGTTCCTGTGAATTTATATGGAAAGTCAAAAGTGGCAGCAGAGAAATTTGTTGCTGAGAAATACGCAAACTTTGTAATTCTGAGAAGCAGTATCATCTTTGGGCCACAGACTATCTCACCTGTTCCAAAATCACTTCCAATTCAGGTACAAAGGGAGAAGGTGTACTCTAAACTAAAAATAGCTGCTACTTATTTGGTGCCTGGAAAAGGAATAACTTAATGAATTGGACTTCATTATTACATGGCGTCTTACAAATAGTGTCTAACGGTGCAGTGGATTGATAGTGTCCTTTCCAAAGGAAAACAGATAGAATTTTTCCATGATGAGTTTCACTGTCCTGTGTATGTCAAGGATGTGGTGTCTATCATACTGTCTATGACAAACAGATGGATATCAAGTGAGAAATAATTGGTATGCCTTAATTTTAGTATTTTTTTGAATTAAGTTTGTTATTAGGTGCAATTTTTTTTTTATTTTGAAAAGAAAAAATGAATTTCGTTTAAAAAAAAGAACATATCCTTTCCAAGTCTTTGTGAAGGCACACTGTCTATTTCGTCATCATAACTTCAGCATTTCTTGTAGGTTTTGAGGAATTGCAACATAAATGTTGCTAAATTAGTGACCCCTGTTTAATTATTGAGTTATACATTTTGTCAATACAACAAAAAGGGATAGTTCTTTTCTGCCCCGTATTGGATATTTCGTCATCATAACTTCAGCATTGCTTGTAGGTTTTGAGGAATTGCAACATAAATGTTGCTAAATTAGTGACCCCTGTTTAATTATTGAGTTATACATTTTGTCAATACAACAAAAAGGGATAGTTCTTTTCTGCCCCGTATTGGATGTTTCTATGCCTGCAGCTTCATGTTTTTTCCCAATGCTTCTTCTTCTCACTTCTTTCCCATCTGACTTGATCATTGTGATATATGTGATCCTTGCCATAGAGCATAAGGAAATGCAGCTTTTTCTGAACGTTGGTGGACCAGACATGGTATCCTGTGTTCAAATTGCTAAAGCTGTGGCAGAGACTAGAGGATACAACTCTGCCTTGATTAAGCCAGTATCTGCATTAACAGTTGGTAGTCATTCATATAAATGCTTTTTTTCTTTTTTTAATAAGTCGCCACAAGGTAATGATGGGTGGGATTTGTAACAATTGCATACACTTTTTCGAGGCGTACATCCTAGCTAATCATGCTACCCCTACAGGTTGATCATATACTTTAGTTAGGCCTTTCCATTCAATTTTACCAATGTCCTCCAGGTTGAAATTAATTATAACATATTTCACCTCATTTTGCTTTTTTCTATTAGATGCTGCAGTTTCTATTGTTCAACCATGCTTTCAACTTTTCACATCATTTTCTTGAAAACAGATTGTTGTTATGTCAGTAGAACCCTTTCCTGTTAATAATTTGATCTTCCTTCATATAGTTTGTCTTTTAATATATTTACTTGGTAGTCATATCTATGATGCTGATTTCGTAGGTTGATTGTGGCGTCAAATCCCCAGTTGACATATCCATGGATATCTCAAAACTGGTTCAAACACTAAACGTATTGCCTCCTCGATTCAGGGATGGTGTCAAATTGACGTTTGGAATTGCAGAAATGCATGCAGCAGATGTTTTTCTATTGTTTTCTTATTCATGTATCATTGTATAAGAGCTATTGCCACTGCTATAGTATGAATAGTAAATTTCAGTTCTTTTCCGTCAGTTTATTGAGGAATAGATGGGGAAGTACATGCCCATTGTGTGACAAGACATTCACACTATGTTTGAATGGATTGGATTGATTTAGAAAAAAATTTGATGTTTGGATTGAAGGGATTGGAATGGAGTGGAATGGTTTGAAAGGGTTTGGTAAACCCCTTCCAAACCCTTTCAAACCAATAAAATGAGCATTGGTTCAAAGAAATTTGGTCACCAAAATTACACATTTGCCCTTGATTTCTATTTCAATTTTCTTCTTCCCTGAAGACGTCCAATGCTCTACCGTTGCTGCTGCCTCTGTCTACACTTGACATTTACATCTTTATTTTAAATGCTTAAGCTTAATCAATAATACTGCTGAGTTTTTTTTTTTTTTTTTTTTTTGTCTTAGCATATTAATTTCAATTGTAAAATTAATTTATTTTCTTAATTAAAAAATTTTTACTTTTCAAACTAATTATATTTAATTTTTTAGCAAAAATTATAAAAAATTAATTATTCACATTTTTTGTGAATAAAAATATTATTCAATTTTTGAATAATAACAATAAATTTCTATTTTAATATTAAATATTTGATAAATGAAAAAATAAAAGAAAATTATATTTTTATGTATCAAGGTATTTTTGTCAATTTTTAAGTTAATTTTTCATTCCATTTTAGTACAAACAAACAAAATTATTTTCAAACAATTTCATTCCATTTTAGTACAAATAAATAAAATTATTTTCAAACAATTTCATTCCATTTGTACCATCTCAAACATAAATATAATTTCTCAAACATAAATATAATTTAACATTCTCTTTTCAACCAAATCAATCCATTTCATTCCATCAATAACTCTTTTAATCCATTACAAACACCACATCCAAACAAGGTTTCAAGCTATAGACTTTCTCTGGTCCTGGTACAAATTGCATGAAAACAGGAGTGTATATGAAAATCATTGGTTTTTAATAAAGTGTGATCTTAAGAACATGTAAAAACCGTTCAAAAAAAAAAAAAGAAGAACATGTAAAATCTAACATTCAATTTACTTTCAAGGCGGGTTTGATGCCCCCTCCTACAAGCTCAATTCTCAATTGTTGATCACCGTGCTTCAGGCCTGTCTGTTCAACAAGAAGTTAAATTGTTGACTGAATTAAGAGCAACGGGCATAGCTGAGGTGTTTTGTCTCCCCCGTGGTTCATTCACGCAATCCACTGGTTAGCATCTGCTTTGGAAGAACTATTGACTTTGGGTTTTCCAATCAACACTAGTTTGGGGTTTTTAACATATTGTTAACGACCATCATTTACTGTTGATCCACCAGCTGTGAAAGGTTGATTCCAAATTTACTATTGAATCAAAATCCAAAAATTACAGGCCTCTTACTTGAAACCCATCAAATTTCAAGGATGGCAGATTAGGCCCAAAATACAACCAATTACATGTGTTTCCTTGCCACGTGCGGAGATATGAAAAGACAAACTGTCCTATCACCCTCCCTCCAAAAGCCAAACGTCGACCCGTACTGGACGACTGAATCCCGCTCTATTCATCCGTATCTCAGGTGATTACCTGCCCGTCTCTCTCTCTCTCTCCTCCTTTCCTCAATCCAACCCTTCAGCGTTATTATTATTTTTTTAATAGATGTCAAAAGTATCAGCACTATTCTAATCAATGTGATTTAGGGTTTATAAATTTTGTGACCCATTTTTCGCAGTTGAATAAGACGAGTAGAACAATCAAATCAAACCAACATGGGAGGAGGAGCAGAGCATGGGCACGGCGCTGAGGGGGCCCATGGGGACTTCAGGGGCAAGGTGTGGAGCATGACTGGAGGCCCTTACTGTAGGCCCAAGCATTGGCGCCGCAACACGGCTATCGCTATGTTCGGCGTTTTCCTCATCTGCATCCCCATCGCCATGAAATCTGCTGAGCTCGAGGTATTTCGTCACTAATTACCTTATTTTACTGTAGGAGAGTAACCTAATGTTGAAGATTATCCTTCTTCTGTATTTCATTTTGTTGTAGGCCTAGGGGAAATGGTGAACATTACATTAATTATATCATCACGTGTAGGGGTGGGCAAAGGTCAGTTCGGTTAATTTAGTACAGTTTTTTACTAAAATTTAATAAATCGAATTTTATATATTTAAAAGCAAATTGAATTGAAAATTTTGAAAAAACTGAATCGATTAAATCGAAATTTATATGCCTATAAACTGAACCGAACTTAAAAAAGTTCAGTTAAGTTTGGTTCGATTAAATTACATATATTTTTAATTTTTTTTTACTCAAATTGATTTGATTTATCAATAACTTCGATTAATTCAGTTTTTTATCTAAAAAATCAAACCGAAAACCAAATTTTTTTAAAAATCATAACCTAACCGAACTGAACCAACGGTTCGGTTAATTTTTCGGTCCGGTTCAGTTTTTGCTCACCCCTAATCACATGAGTTGGTTTAATGAACGATTAATTAACTTCAATTAAAAAATTAAAAATTAAGAGAAAGGATGTGGAAATATGGTTAGTACAATAGTCTTATAGAAATTTAGGATATTGAAAGGAAAGGGATTGGTGGATTTAAAACTGAAGTATTTGACTTATTTGATCTTTGTGCCACATAAATTGGGTTAAGGAATCCGATTCACCTTTTGCTCTATCTTACGGTTGCTTTGTTGGCATTGACTATTGTGTTTTAACCATAGATTTGCTAGCATGAATGATGAAGCTTCATTCATGAAAGTGTTAAAGTAAGGACAATGGTTAGCCATACCAATGAGTTATCAGTATCTTCTCTTTGTTGCTGCATCACTGCAACCAACATCAGCATCTCAAACTTTGAAACTAATGTAGAAACAACCAGTCATGTGCATTTTATTTGCTGTTGCTGATTGTGGCAATCACTGCTGACCACAGTTGTCAAATCAATATTTGAATTGAGAATTGAATTGGATCATAAGGTTTGGTGCAAATTCTCAATGTCAACTAAAAACATCATATATTCATGTAAAATAGACAAAATATAACGTATCTTAATAAAAACAACGATCATGTGGCCCATTAGAAAGATGCCTGCAACTAAAACATGATCAAACAATTGAAAAGAGAGGGGGGACAGGGGGGGTGATAGGTTAAATTAAATGGTTACTGCATATGGGTCTGAACCATGATAGCAAATGCTAACACTTGATAGAGAATAAAATCAAGAAAGAGAAAAAACTTTCAGTTCATTGCAAATCCAATGTGAAGGGAGAGAATATTGAAATAGGAACAAAAGATGAAAATGTATGTGCAACAGCAAGAGTTGTTTAGATTTGTTTAGGCATGTTAAAAATACTTTTTTAAGTTTTATCTTTTTTCAAATTACTAAAATGAGGGAGGTAAAATTGAAGTTAAATTTTGATCTTTGAACTGATTAGGTCCTATGGGCATGCAGGGTAAAGAAAGAATTAACTGAATCGACTGATTCGTATTAATTTGCTGGATTCACTATGGAATTGTTCCATTCAATGTTGATTCAGTGAATCAGTACATTTGCAATTCATTCAATAGATTTGAACCGCTAATGTGGAAAAATGAATCAAATTGTAAGATTCACCGAGAATAGGATGATTCTAACAACTATGCTGCTGACATTTTCATGTGCCATGCAATGCTGTTGGTTCCATCTCCAAGATCACAAACCTTTTATTGTTTTTCCTGTGAATGGCCAGTGCAATGGTTTCTTATTGATTTCTTGTTCGAACAATTTAAATTATGATTTCAGAAAATTTCAGCTAGTTAGTTAGGAGAATTTTATATGATACCACATGCAAGATGCTATTTACTTAAATCCTAGTAGCTTCTTGTCATCTTGAGTTGCAGTCTAGTGGAATGGTAATAGTAAATGAGGGGTGTATTCTTATGTAATAACATTGTTCATGCAATGTTGAAGATCGATTGTGGATAGGTTTACTGCTCTAATAGGTTGCACCTTAACCGTTTATCAAGGGGGAAAACCAACTACACAAGTTGATGGTGCAAGTTGATAGGAAATGGTTGGTTCTTTTCTGGATTCTCCTGAGAAAGAGTGTCGCAAGAGTTGAAATGATCTCTTTCCACTGGATGAACATGAATATGAACAAGTTAATTGTTTCAAGTTGCAGTGGGCTGAGGGTAGGTATACTGCACGTATACATACATGCTATGGTGTTAAGTTCAATTTATGACCATTTATTGTTCTGCAGGCTAGATAAATCAATGTTCTGTATTCTCAAGGTATCTTGTTAGGTGCATGCTTTTAGTTGATGCACTTCATAGAAAGTTCAATATCATGTCCGTGTAAATATAGATAATTTTTACGATAGATTGAATTCTGAACTCTAAAGCAGTTACTAAGCAGAGCAGGAACCAGGATGAGAGAGGATATGAATTAGTGACTATCTCCCTTGAAAATGAAAATTTTTTCACAGCATAAATTCATTTTTCCTTTTTATTACTTTTCTTTCTTTTATGATTCATTTGATGTTGGTGGTGGTGATGGAGCCTAAGAAGATAAACCTATTTTCTTCTGTTTAGATTTTTCAGTGATGTTAGAAATTTAGATGGGATATTGATAGAATTTAGCTGTTGGTTGGACATGTACATCCATTTTATCTCATCAATAGAATAATATGACAGAATAATAAATATAAATAAATGTTTTTTTAACAGACAGAATAATGCTTTTCAGTTGTCTTGTGTTGGATGGCTCTAGGAATTTTTACACTAGGAATAGATGCCAACAAGCCTTCACAAATTCCTATATTAGTTTTTCATTGTGATTTGCCTGTTAATGGAAGACTAGTTCAGTTACTTTGAATAGCATTTCCTTAATTTATGTGCATATGCTTCATTATTGTGGTTGTGAGATGATTGAACAGCTGAATTATTATCCTTGCAGCAACGACCACATCATCCAGTTCGCCCAATTCCATCACAGCTTTGGTGCAAGAACTTTGGGACTAAAGATTACAATGAAGTGAAGTGATGTGGCACTAGAAGTTGAATTGCTGTGATTTGCAGTGTGGTCAAGCATTTCTTGTATCTTTCAATTTGAAATCTACTGCTGAGGGATTGGGTTATCATCTTGATTGTATTGTTAATAAGTTGCTGTCATTTCTGATTTCCGTAGTGAGAAAATTGTTGAACTTGTGTTCGAAATTTTTGTTATTGATGCTGTTTTCATCATGATGTGATTGTAGGTTGGAATTTTTAGTGGCTTAAATCAACTCTGAAAGAATCAGTAGGGAGAATTTAAAACGAAAGCAGAATGTTGAGTATATGAACCCACCCACCAAAAGTGTGTTTGAGGGGTCGCCTCTTCTCTCATGCGTGCAGTGGCAGTCCACGATATTAAAAGGGAAAGGGCAACAGCATTTGTGGAAGTGGCTAAAAGCGACGAAGATTGGATCAAAGATATCGGTTTACCGCATCTGGAAGAAAATAGCAAAAACAATAACAGCCCCTTTGGTTCACAGATTATTTGAGCCATTAAATCAACGTCGGTGCTACGTTTAATTAAGCCATATGATTAGTTAAATTAACCATTATTTGGTATAAATATTTTAATCCTAGTATTAAGTAATTCAGATTTTTAATTTCATATTTGGTGCAACAGTTTAAGTAATGAAATAAATTAATTAAATAAAAAATTACTTTGCCTTAAAGTTTGAAATGGTTAATTTCTTCTTTTTTCTCTTATCATTTTTAACGCGAATTCTTAAAGTTTTTCGGTGGGTTTGAATCACCATTTTTTCTATAAATTTTTTTTATAATTTTATTTTTTAATGTTAGATATTATCACATAATTTTTTAATTAGATATTTAATAAAATTATATTTAATTATTATGTTATATTTTATTTTAATATCTAATTTAATAATTTAATATTAATATTATATATCATAAATTAAATAAGTTATATATATTTAACTTGATTTTTATAAAAATGATTTTTTTAAAAAGAAAAATGAATCATTTTCTCATTTGAAATATACATAAAAAAATTTAAAATTATTTAATTTAATTTAATTTTAAAATAATAATTTTACAAACCAAGTAATCCTTTAGTTAAATCGATCAAATCAACATATGCATCTATTAAGGTTATTTTAGGTATTATAAATTTATAAATATAAGAATTAATAATCTCATTAGAATGAGATTAATAAAGACATGAGGAAATAAGTTTTAGTTAAGACTATTTCATGAATTGAGCAAGTTTTTGAGATTAGTAAGCCAAACTCATTTTTTTGAACCAAACATAAGATAAATGATTAATTTTATATTAAACTATGCAGTCCCGCTAACCAAACATACTATAAAGGTAATATTTGATTGGAAAAGATTAGATGATGAATTTTGAGAATTTAGCTCGCCGTTAACAATTTATGATTTGGTGAAGGAAAACTGAATTAAACTTTATAGTTGTTTAAAATTTATTATTCGCTATAATTCTTCAAAAAAATATATTTTAAAATTTTTAATAAGAGATGCAATTTTATGAAATTTATTATTTAATAAATATATAGTTTATAATAGAATTTTTATTGCAAAAATGTATTTTAAATCTATGATTTTGTCATCCATGTTAAATATATAAAATTTTAAAATTCATGATTTTTTAATTCAAAAAATTCATAATTTAAAAACTCTCGAAAGTAAAGACGATGGCAAGGGGTTAGTTCCTTGCTTCACTAAAACGAAATCATTCCCTCTTGTTAGTCAGAATTTTATTGACACTGCACTACTCCACGCTTTTTTTTTTTTTTTTTTGACGGGCAATAATAGAGGTCAATTTATTGCCCTGGTATCAAGTTCTCCTGTTACATGGGTGGGGTTAATTACTATCATTATATTTAAATTAATTATTGCTCATGTTTTCATTTTATATAATTTAATTTTTTATAATTATTTTTATTATACTATTGTTAATTTTTCATTAAAAATTTTGATATTTTTATTATGACTCCTGTAATTTGTTATATTTAATTAATTTATTATTCACTTGTAAATATTGTATCTAAAATAATCTCTCTTGATTCATTTATTATTAGAACATAAAATTATAATTTATTATTTTTTGTTAAAATTATTTTAAAAATCTATAATATCTTTAACATTATATTAAAATTTCATTCACCATTCTAATGATCCTATCAATTTTGTTAAATTTTTTAATTTAAAAATAAAAATAAAATTTAAATAAAAAAAGAAAAATATAAAAATATGGGATTTTAAAGTTTAAGTCAGTGAATGATGATACAAATAATTTTTTTTATATAATTATGTACTTGTGAATAAAAATGAGATATTTTTGTCATTATAAGATATTTATTATATTTTATTATTTTTTATTGAGTAATTTTATTATAATTCTAGTGTATCTTTAATTGTGATTATATTTAATTTTTCTATTGTTTCAAATATAAAAAGATTAACAAGATTGGAAGAATAATAGGATAATAAAATTTGCAAAACTAACAAAACATTAAAGATATTAAAGATTTTTAAATAATTTTAATAAAAAAATATATCTAAAAATAATTTTAAGACTTAATAGTATAGTAAATAAAAACAGATTATTTTCATGCTTTTATTTGAAAGTGAGAGTCGAATTAGTTATATATGACAAGTTATAGAGAGTTATAATAAAATTATAAGATTTTTAATGCAAAAATTAATGGTAATATAATGAAAATAAATTTAAATATTAAATTATAAATTTAAATATTAAATTATATAATATCAAAATATAGTAAATCACTTAGTTAAATATGATAATACAAAAAGGATTTCGTAATAATTAACTCTCACATAGATAGCAAACTTTTTGATTTTTCGCATTATTATTATTATTATTATTATTATTAAACAAACAGCAATATCGTTTAGTTAACAAAAATCTATAGAAAAAAAATTATTTTTCATGAAAAATATGAAACTAAAATTTGAATTTTTTTTTTGGGTCTAATTGAAGTAAAAATACAAATCTATCTACTATGTTATCATTTATATAATAAAATTTGGTAAAAAAGAAAATTTTTTAAAGAGGAAAAGTAAAAAAAGTAAGCATTGCCTATAAATTCCCCATGCCACTAAAAAAAGAACAACAGAAAGAAAGCATATGCTTGACTTCTTCAAAATAATATCTAATAATGCAAAATTATTCTAAGTAAATATTCTCTTCATTCATTTTTTATATTTATATAAAGATTAAAAATATTATCAAATAATCTTAATTATAGAAAAATAATAATTATATATAATTAAATAATTATTTTTAAAAATATCAATTTATTAATTTTTATAAAAAAATAAGATTAAAAGTTAAAAATAGTTAATATTTTTATAATTTTTAAAAAATTATAAAAAAATAAGATTTTAAAAGGACAAATAAAAAGAAGGGATGAGACGATAACTTAGTAGAAGAGACAGCCTCTAGTGGGATCCACAGGGTGACCCACACAGCAGGTGCACCTAACGGACTTGATCTATAGATATTTTGTTCTTGGAACAATATGAACCTTTCGTTTCAACTTCGAACATTATCAACACTCAGAATAAAGGATTTAGACCGGAATTGAAAGTTTGGTCGTTGAGCCTTTATTCACACGTGTTGACATTCCAACAAACATCAAAATTATAACATTTCAATTACCATAACAACAATTCTTATTATGCAAATTTTATGTTCTTTTTCCACAATTGAAAGACTCGTAATAGCCAGATTGATTTCCATCTCAACAAAGTTTTTTTTTTAAAAAGTTTATAATTATTTTCTAAAGATATATTAGGCAATGACAGAGCTAAAAATTTAATTTAAAAATGGCCCAAATTAGTTTTTTTTCATTATACATAAAATTATGAAAAAAGTTTATATATATTTTAGAAGAATAAAATATACATTCTATATGTAAATTTGAAAATTTTAAAGCTCATATTAAGATTACAAATAAATTACAACAGAAAATTCAAAGTATTTTAAAGTTAAAGGCGGTGATGATGATCTTCATCCTTTTCCGTTAATTCCGTCTTCGCTTGTAGGTGAATTTCATGGAAATATTTTTTCCCCCTCAAATGCCATTTAGAAAAGACGAGGCAATAAAAGCTACAATAAAAGATAAAATATTAAGTTTTCGAACTGGATCATATTAGTTAATTGAGCTGTAAAATAAAAAATTGAGTAATGATTCAATTTCATTAAGAGTTCAAAATTGATCCATTAAAAATCTAATCAAAATAAAAAGAAATCAACAAAAACTAAAACTTAGATCAAATCAATTCAATCCAACATTATATTATCTTACAAAAAAATTTAAAAATTTAAAATCATATTTTTATTTAAGACTTAAATATTTAAAAAATATTTTATTATATTTATCTTATTATATTATTTTTAATATTATATATACAATTTCTAATTTTATATTAAATTTAGTCTTCAATTTAATTTTAAATTTTTTTTTTAAAAAAACTGCAATTATCTTTAATAACAAGTATTTACCCTTACATTATTCTAGAAAAACAAAAAAGTTTACAATTCTTTGATCGGTTCTTCATAAACAGTAGAAGTTTATAAAATTTTTCCCCCTTTTACCTATCCATAAATATATGAGGAGTTGATCAAAAATTTTGGTGGTGGGTTAATGAATATGAGAGATGGCGAGGAATAGAGGTGTAAATAAATCAAAACACACTCGAGATCGACTTGATAAATATTCGAAATTAATTAAGTTGAGTTCGGATTATTTAAGTAATTGAACGAGCCAAATTTAAATATCAAAATATTCAAATTAATAAACTCACAAGTCTAATAGAGCTTAAACATATTTATAATATTAATAATCGAGTTTAATCTATTTATGATTATCTAGCTATTTGAACCAAAAAATTTAAATTTATATGATTCACAAAAAAAAAATATAAATAAATAAGTTTAATTTGGTCGAGCTAGAGTATATAAGTATTTGCAATATTGAAGATAATCAAGCTCAAAAACTTGAATTTCGAATTTTTAAGTAAAGTACGATTTGAGTCTGACAAAATTTAACTCGACTTGTTTTATTACACCACTTGTAGAGAGGGGTATGAGGGTATTGTTGTCTTTAAAGAAATATTATGGTATTTTTTAAACTAAATTAATGGAAAAAATATCTATTTTCTAACACAAAACTTTAAGTATAATAAATGAAAATGTGCAATTTCATTTGAATAATATGATTTAGTTAATTATAGTAAATTATAAAAATGATTTAATTAAATATGTTTAATTATAAACATGCGGACCTCAGGCAATTTAACACCTCCCCTCCCTGGCCCTCCCAGCCCTCAACTGTTCTGTTTCTACTTCCACAGACAGAGACCATTCACTATTGAGCGAGAAAATGGGGAAAACTATCAGTACTATCTACTAAAAAGTTCGTAAATAAATAAATAAACAAAAATATTCGAAAAAAGAATTGCTCTCACTATAAATAAAAACCTAAACGTGCACTTGTTTCTGCGTAAATTCATTGCTTCACTTTCTGATCTCTGTTGTAAAGATGCTTTAAAGTTGATTTTTTTGCAGTTCGTTGCGTTTGGGCCGATCGTTGTTGTCCTTTAGTTAGATCTTGGTTTTTTAGGGCACATGAAAATGTGGAAGCTTGCGACTTTCGCTGCTTCCAGTTTGCGCCGATCACGGCGGTTCTCGACGGCGATTCCTGGCCCGTGTATTGTTCATAAGCGTGGAACTGATATTCTCCACGATCCTTGGTTCAATAAGGTTAAAAATTATCGGTCATTCTTTTTTAGTTATTCTATCGTTTTGTATTTTTGTTTATTGTTCCTATTGGTAGCGAAGGATTATTGTTTTTGATGTGTTTTGTTTGGCTTTGGTCGGTTGTTAAGATGAGACGACTCGTCACTTATAGTAGAATTGTCATTTACTCCTAAGCCTGCGGAAGTTCAAGTTAAACGATAACTAATGTGATTATGTGAAATCTGGCATTTGTTCGTTAAGTTTATGTGGCAGCATAATATTGGGGTTTTTGTGCTTCAAGTATGCGGTGTGGTTTGTTTTGGGTGGGGGGGTGGGTGGCGGGGTTGTGTGGGTTATTTTGAACTAGCTGTTGTTGCTATACAAATCTTTTGGGTTGTATCTGATTTTCACCCAGAAAAATGATACTCAGATATATTTAAATTTGCTGATTTTGTAAAGCCTTTTTTCTGCCCTCTCCCTATCTCTCCCTCTTTCAGGATACTGGGTTTCCTTTAACTGAAAGAGACCGACTAGGGCTCCGTGGCCTTCTTCCACCCCGTGTCATATCATTTGAGCAGCAATATGCTCGTTTTAGTAAGTTAAATTCCTACCCCCTTGAATGTGTTATCATTTGACTTTGTTATGCTTCAAACCTCTGGATTGTAAGTGTTTTTTGTAGTCATTTTGGGTATGTAGAACTAGTAGTTTTGAGTCATTACTTAATGAGGCATTTCTTCTGTTTGCGATATGCTCACTCTTTTCTGGAAAAAAGTTACACAACATAGCCGAGTTTAGAAAATACAGGGAAAGTGCAATTTAGCATGGAGTTACATTGCAGTTCCGGTACTTGATGTCTTGTAGTATGCAAATCCTTGTCAGTGTGGTATTGATAATCAACGGCTTTGATCTCCTCTGTTCAGTCAGAGTTAGAGATCCATGAATGATGGAACATCGGAGTATTGGTGCAATTTGCAGGAAATATATTTGATATGAACATGTCATTAAGTGGCATAATATTATAAATATATAGCCCTTTTGGCTGGAGTGATTTCCTGTCTATACTTCTTAAAATTGTTGACAAGCTCTAACTTAAGGAGCATCACTCGTGAATGAATGCAGCAGAAAAAGGAAATAATGAGTTAAGCAGAACATGATGTTTGCGGGCAATGTACAATGAGCTTAATTTAATTAAGTTTAAAATGTGCCTGTGTTTTGTTTTAGGGACTGAAAGAGTGATCTGTGCACAGTGTTGTGAAACAGCTTGAAGGACTGTAGTTTGGATGAACTCTCTGTCAATCATAAAAAACTGCCCTTTTGTTGAATATGTTTAGTACAATGATCTGACATCTGTTCTATGCAATAGAATGTTGCTTTTTCCTCTTTAATTTCTCTTCTCATGAAACGAATTAGACTTTTTTTTTTCACACATTTACATATATATGCCATGATAGTTTATAAAGGGAGGATGTTAACGTAGAACCTTCTACTTAGATAAGTTGTGGCTACTAATCTGACTTTCCCTCAGTCACCTATTTTTGCTTTATTGTTTCTTTTTGTCAAGTAATCATTGTTGTACATGTTTTAGCCATTTGGTATTTGAGTGACATTATTATGCTCTTTGATTTGAGTTGTTAGTGGAGTCATATCGATCACTGGAGAAAAATACTCAGGGACAACCAGATAGTATTGTGTCATTAGCAAAATGGAGGATCTTGAATAGACTTCATGACAGAAATGAGACATTATACTACCGAGTAAGTTCTGTGGAAAATTCTAGGCTGAATATGTTAAGATGTTAGCATGTAGTGAAATTTATTGTAATCTGAAGTGATTTTGATACCTCTCTCTCTCTCTCTCTCTCCAGGTCCTTATTGATAACATCAAGGATTTTGCTCCAATAATATATACTCCAACGGTAGGGTTGGTGTGCCAGAATTATTCAGGCCTTTTTAGACGGCCACGTGGAATGTATTTTAGTGCAAAGGATAAAGGAGAGATGATGTCGATGATCTATAACTGGCCAGCAGAACAGGTAAGTTATGAATTTTATACTGCACATAGCAGAAATCATACCATTTCCTTTTGCTTCTCTCTTTTTAACAAGCATGTTCTGCTCGAATTTATTTTATGAATCAATTTTTGTTGATGTAAACACTTGATACTGTAAGAATTCCCAAGTATCGCTTTCAGTAATTAGTGGATGGTTTTCCATGTTATATTTGGGATACTTGTTATTCACAATATAGCAAGATGACTTTTTATTCTGCTTTATGATGCTATGAGTTTAAATTTTTTCTTTACATTGCAGGTGGACATGATAGTCCTGACAGATGGTAGTCGTATTCTTGGCCTAGGTGACCTTGGTGTTCAAGGAATAGGTATACCTATTGGGAAGCTTGATATGTATGTCGCTGCTGCTGGTATCAACCCACAAAGAGTATGTCTCTCCCTCTCTCTCTCTCTCTCTCTCTCTCTCTCGCTCTCTCTCTCCTATTTTTTGGTTGTGTGTGTCAGCATAACTTCTCTTGTTCAACCTATGTCTGTGTGTGACAGATACTCCCAGTTATGCTGGATGTTGGTACAAACAATCAAAAGCTACTTGAGGATCATCTTTGTGAGTTAAATCTTATATTCCGTTCCTTTTCTTAGAGAATAAATACTATGTACTAAGTGCTTCCAAAGTTTTTCTTTCTAGCAAATTATTATAAGGTTATTATTTTCATATAACTTCTGTTTGACAGATTTAGGACTTCGACAACCTAGGCTGGAAGGAGAAGAGTATCTATCAATTGTTGATGAGTTCATGGAAGCTGTGTTCACACGTTGGCCGAAGGCCATTGTACAGGTTTCTTTCTTTCAAAAGAATAATTTGTGTCACCTTTTGTGTTATTTGAACCTTGGTGATGCTATAACTTGGTGATCCGGATAATCTTGATCAGTTTGAAGATTTTCAAATGAAGTGGGCATTTGAAACACTGCAAAGATATCGTAAAAGGTTTTGCATGTTTAATGATGATATACAGGTGAGTACAGCTTTGTTATGTTGCTAAATTGTATGAATAATGATGTTGTAGGACAAAAACTATCTTTTGTGCCTCTGCAGTTATGGTAGTTGCACTCATTTTGTGACTCATAGGGAACTGCTGGTGTTGCACTTGCTGGATTGCTTGGAACTGTAAGAGCACAAGGCCGATCACTGTCTGACTTTGTGAACCAAAAGATAGTTGTAGTGGGTGCTGGGAGGTACTTGAAAAGATTAATTTTGATGATTTAAATAGGCATATGACTGAATTTCCTCTTACTTGCATGTGCTAATTATCTGCATTTATTCTAATTCTTACAGTGCAGGGCTTGGTGTCCTGAATATGGCTATACAGGCTGTTTCAAGGATGTCTAGGAACAATGAAGCAGCTGTAAAAAATCAATTTTTCCTAATTGATAAAGATGTAAGGTTCTTCACTTTGCACTTCCTGTACAGCATTTGTGTAATGATGCATAATTATTTCTGTTCTCTATTTCCCAATATGGTGGCAGGTCTTTATCTTGGATTATATATGAATTAAATATGTAATGAATTTCTTGATTCTCACTTCACCCGAGTTTTTATTGTTAATTTTTACCTCATTGAATATCATATACATGTCATGAGATCCTCTCTTATATCGTCTCTTTTTTTTTTTTTTTTTGAATTTTTTAGTTTTCATTTGTATTCTTGTTGTTTTACTTACTTTGATGAAGGGTCTCATCACTAAAGAGAGGAAAAATATTGATCCAGCAGCAGCACAATTTGCAAAAGACTTGAAAGATTTTGAGGGGCTTAGGGAGGGGGCTAGTCTACTTGAAGTGGTAATATTCCCAGGGCTGCTTTAGACAGCCTTAATGACCACATGGCTCATCTTTTATTTTATGAAAAAGCATTAGTTTTAATCCATCAAATTTTGAGTTGTGTACTCTTTTGTAAGTTTATGTATGCTCAGTTTGTTGATGTAAGAGTTCTGGTTTCTGAGAGCTAAGTGTTGATCAGGTCAAAAAGGTAAAGCCCCATGTTCTTCTTGGTTTGTCTGGAGTTGGTGGGATCTTCAATGAGGAGGTAAAATCCTTATTGATGCTTTTTTTTTTTCATTCTTTTTCAAAAGTAGTTATTAGCGAGGAAACTGATAAACCATTAAAAGTGGCTCAAAAATGTAATAGAGTTGTAGGTATCTAACATTTTGAATGTGCTTTATCGTCTTTGAGTATTTTAAATTGTGCTATGTCAGAGATCATAGAGGTTTGACCCCAAAGTCTTTATATAACATGGTGCTCTTTGGTAGTCCTTTCTTTGTTTTGTATCATGGCATTGATGCATCCACGCGAATTTTGTTCTCAGAAGTATAATTAAATTTGTTTGGTGAGACAGAATGTGCACTGGAAGTACGGATGCACAAGTCAGAATAATTTTTGAAATTAACTTTTATTGTCATCATCTATTTGTTGTCCAAAACTTATTTTCTTTTTCTGATTTTGATTAGTACTTCTGCATTTGCCGATTTTGTCTTATAGATTTTGCTTGGAATATGAATCAGGTGCTCAAGGCCATGCGAGAATCTGATTCATGTAAACCTGCCATTTTTGCCATGTCAAATCCCACCATGAATGGTTTGTTTTGGAAACTCCCTCAAGCTTCTGCGATTTATGATAGTGACTAGTTGTTTCTGTTGACATTATCTTTTTCTTCTCTGGAACAGCTGAATGCACTGCTGCTGATGCTTTCAAACATGCTGGAGAAAATATAATTTTTGCAAGTGGAAGTCCATTTGGAAATGTTGACCTTGGTATTTTATATTCACACTGATTTTTATCTTGTTTGAAAATATTAATTCCATTTGATGAAAGCAATTATGGAGCTTCTTTATAGGGAAAGTTACTAAGAGTGCCATTTGATGTGGCAGATTTATGCTTTGATTTTTTCTTTGTTCAAAAATGCAAAATTTACTCTTGAGTGTTTATAAAATTTGACACTTTGGTCCATTTGATAGAAATGCAAAATTATGTAGTTATGGTCGATTATGTCATTTTGAAATGTAAATAGATTAAAATGATACTTTCAAAATGATGAGGACTGAAGTATATTAAAAAAAAAAGTGTGAAGTGTATCTCTTCGTTTGGAGGAGCAAGCAAACTTAGGGTATGGTGTTATTTCTTAATAAATTTAGTCACTAGTGCGTCTTACTGGTTAAAGTTCTTAATCTGATGCTCTAGTTTTTAATTGCCTCCACAATCATGCATGTGTTTGCAGGAAATGGGAAAGTAGGACATGTGAATCAAGCAAATAATATGTACCTGTTTCCTGGGTTGGTGTTTCCTCTTTGTTTTGTTTTTGGAGAACTTTTCAACTGCGCTTAAATAATGCCATTTATATATATTTTTCTTGGCTGGTGGCAGAATTGGTTTAGGAACTCTTCTTGCAGGAGCCCGTTTTATAACAGATGGAATGTTGCAAGCAGCGGCTGAATGGTACGCAGACATTAATAGCTTCCTTTGAAAATTATTGTAATTCAGTTCATATTTGTTCAGGCATAAAGCTTTTTTTTTTTTTTTTGGGGGGGGGGGCATAAATTGCTGACTGACATTATATTACTTTACAGCCTTGCTTCTTACATGACAGATGAAGAAATCCAAAAGGGGATATTATATCCATCTCTAGATAGGTAAGATTTCCAGCTCTAGTGGTTACAATTTCTTGTTCCATTCATATGAACCATAGACCTATCAATCTGCATTTTTGTTTAGAGATCTTTAGGGGGGATTGCTCAGTTGTGGAAAATGGGGCCTGCTCTAGTGGAAAATTTTGTAATTAATATTTATATTGGACGAAAAACAGAAATATGGATAAAATGAAAGAAAATCTCAGTTTTCCTCTAGAAAATTGAAACATGGGAAATTGAAAAGAAAAAACTTTATTCTGTAACTACATAGCTTTTTTCCCGTTAGTAAAAAAGAATACTGTGAAATGGCATGGCATGAAAAACCTGCTTCTGGTTTGAGTTGTTGGCTGTCAGCTTTATGTGAATACTTATCATTCCTTGCTTTTTTTTTTTTTGGTATCAATCATTCCTTGCCTTTAATTCTTCGTATAATTTCTAATAAGATAGGCTTTGTGGTAAAAGTTCTACTAAACTACCATTGAGCACCCAATATTTAATGAGTTTATATCATGCAATCGGTTTCAATAGTAGGAAGCAGATAATGATTTCTAGGCAAGTAAAAGAAAACAAAATTTTAGTGGGTACAAGGAAATAGGATGTTGGTTATAGTTTATATTTTGCAAGAAACTACATGTGCATTGTCTTGGCTTCTTGGTGAGTTGCCATCATTTGTGTTGTTTCCATCGAGGGTCTCTCTGCATTACAGATTTGCCTTTTGATATTGATACCGTGTTTGTGCATAATGCAGTATTCGACACATTACAGCAGAGGTTGGAGCTGCTGTTCTGCAGGCGGCTGTTGCAGAAGAATTGGCAGAAGGACATGGCGATGTGGGGCCCAGAGAACTCAAGCACATGTCAAAAGTATGTTATCTTATAATGGAAAAAAGCGAAACAGCTTCTTGTATAGGAAAAAATGGCACACAGCATTAGACATACCCAAGGGAGCAGTAATAGTAAATAATTGCAATATCTCGAAACAAATACTGTAAGAAGCATTAAAAAGATAAAAATAGTTATAAAATATAGTAATTTTTTTAGTAATTAATTTATATTTGCAAGTTAAAAATCAATTAGAATGAGCAAAGGAAATTGTCATTCATATAGTTATTTGTTTAGCTTGTGTAGCACCTATCTGAAAATAATGTCTCGTGTCGAAAAAAATATCTAAGTTCTTATTGTGATGTCTCATGTCTTGAAAAATATCTAATTTCTTATTGTGATCTGGATACAGGAGGAGACCGTGGAATACGTCACTCAGAATATGTGGTTCCCAGTTTACAGCCCCCTGGTGCATGAGAAATAGTACTTGTTTAACCTTTTGCTTTTTTTTCTCTGGAGGCTATTCTTCGATGACCTGGGGCCTGAATCGCTGCAGCCACAGCTTTAATATTCTTTTCATGTTTTCCTGGATTCATAATTTGCTAGCTTAGAGAAGTAAAAAGGCAAATAACGAAACAGGAACAAACCCTTCCATTTCTGTAGTTAAATTTTCTGGAACTATGATCTGTTAGTAAAGAAGTTAATTCATGTATATTTTTGCTAATTTTGAGAAGATATTGTCACTATTAGTTGTTCCTTCCGAATTCATGATGGCTGCATCTAATGATTGCTAGCTAGCTTATTTTTAATCTAATTATTATTATAATTTGTCATCCTATTTATATTTGACCAATGTGTCTTTGGTCATATGATTTCCGTTATAATTTGCACAATGTTATAATTTGGAGCCTGTAATTACTTTAGCCTGAGCTGCTGGTTGCCACATCCAAATTTGTTTAATCTGCGCAATGTTAGGAGCTGCAAAATTTAAATGTGATGAATGATAATCAGTCTTTCATCATATGATTATCCATTTTAATCTTTGGTCATATGATTATTTATTATAATTTTTGCTTAAGACATACAAATCGAAGGAGATTCAATCAGTGCGCTTAAAATTATTTCACTTACCAGCAGAATGGCAGAGTTTTCTTCTTGGTTTCTTCGCTACTTATTTGTCTGTAGCAATTGGTGTACTTCTGTAGTTAAGGGTGACATTAGTAACTGCCATTTTACTTTATTGGAGATTGTACGGATGCTTGCGTAAACGATGTCAGGTAGTTTTTTGGAGTCATTTTATATTAAGAATCTTAAAATCCAACAACCAAACACTTGGCATAGTAAGACAAAAGTTCAGATGATATATCTTCAGCCTATTGGTCATTTTGTACATATTTTTTATGTTTTGTCCGGGACTATAAAACTTGCGAGAATTTGATCCCTTGTCCTCCAGGAATGGCAGGTAGGACGCAGCTTTTATACCAAGTGATTTAAAAACAGGTCCTAATGTCTCAGTGCTCATATCTCAGTTTCTCAGTATCTATGACAGAATCAACGAGGTAGAAATTTAGTGTTTTTACTGTGATTTGCAGCTCTCTCTATCGTACTCTTTAGTAAAATTAATGGGCTTCTGTTTGCTTGGGGATTTATTGTTTTTTCAGGTATGCAGTCGTTACAGGGGCAAACAAAGGGCTAGGATGGGGGATAGTAAAACTGTTAGCATCAAATGGGACTTTGGTGGTACTCACAGCTAGAGATGAAAAGAAAGGTCTTCAAGCTGTTGAAGACTTGAGGGGTTCTGATCTTACTGATCATGTAGTTTTTCATCAGCTTGATGTGCTGGATTCTGCTAGTATTGCATCTTTGGCAGACTTCATCAAGACCCAATTTGGAAAACTTGACATTTTGGTATATCCAAGAATCAGTTTCCTCAAACCTGTAGTTGTCAATGTTCATCTAGAAGAAACAGCATATGCTTGATGAAATATTGAAATTCTATGCAGGTGAACAATGCAGGAATTGGAGGAACCATTATAGACTCAAACAAAATAGCAACTTTGAGCATTTCCGGTACTGAGGTAAGCTCTTTAAATTGGAAGTGCTTTGTTTAGTATTTGTTTTGCCGCAGGCTAGTGTGTTACCGTAATTTTCCAATGGCTCAAGTAAAACTAGTTAACTCGAGTTCCTTGCCATTAATAGGAAGATTTGCAGAATGTTTGGAGCAAAGTATTGATTCAAAATTATGAGTTAGCAGAAGAATGTCTGAACACAAACTACTATGGTGCAAAACGAACGGCTGAAGCTCTAACTCCTTTACTTCAGTTATCTGACTCTCCAAGGATTATAAACATTTCTTCCACCATAGGAACATTAAAGGTAAAATACTAATTCATTTGACTTGAAATCACGAGTTAGCTCAAGTACTGTATGTAGATACATCAATAAATATATATTTAATTGTTTTATTTCTTCTATAATTTATCTATCTAAATTATTATTACGATTATAATATACTTTAACCCGCATATGTTGCTTGTAATTTACTTGCTCAAATTGCTATTATTTTGAATTCTAATTTAATATTTATTTTGTTTATGCGAAGAATGATCCAACAAGTATTTCAGATAATTGATGATCCAAATTATAGGATGTGTGAATTTAATTCTGAAATTAATGACAAGATTTTGAAATTAATTTCATATTACTGAGATAATTTAAAAAGATTTAGTTTGATGGGCTTATAGTAGGGTCCATTAAAGAGAGCCCAGTTTTCTTTAACATTTTTTTAATGAGCTTGAATGTCAACTATATATTATCTATGATATATGTCTTTTCCCATTTGTTTTCCACCATATTATATTTACATCTTGTCTTCCATCATTATAAATAGCCCTTTAGTTCACTGCATTCAAGATTTTTTTTGAACTCATTTCTCACTTTCTCACATAGAGCTCTCATTTTCTAATTTTTTATTCTCTCTCCTTTGTTCTCTCATTCAGTTGGTGCATCATTCTTGCACATCTGAGTTTTACTCAATGTATCATTGTTGCATATCTAAATAGTCATTATTTTCTCACTGACCACTAGACCTCTAAATCCATTAAGATTGTCCACCCTTCTTCTCAGGCTCTCCCTACTTCTTCTTGGTGTATTGCTAAGAGTGTAACATTGTCTCGCCATCAACATGTATAATATAATTTAACATAAATTTTCTCATCATACATATACGTTTCAGTTCATACCAAATGAATGGGCTAAAGAAGTGCTAAGCGATGTTGATAGAATTTCAGATGAGAGAATAGACGAGGTTTGAAGTGTCTTCCTAAGAGATTTCAAGGAAGATTGTTTAGAAACCAAAGGGTGGCCTACTTTTCTGTCAGCTTATACCATCTAAAAAGTAGCCATGAATGCTCATACAAGGATTCTTGCCAAAAAGTATCCAAATTTCTGCATCAGTAGCATCTGTCCTGGCTCTGTTAAAACAGATATAACTAACTACAGTGGTGTCTTTTCTGTTGAAGAAGCAGCAGTGTATCCTGTGAAGTTCGCTCTGCAACCTCATGGGGGACCTTCTGGCCTTTTCTTCCTTCTAGATCAAGTACATTCTTTCTGATTTTATTGTAATTTGTACTAAAAATTGGGGAGATAAAAATTGAAGAGAAGAAAAAAAATCTCCAAGGATTACATTTGATATTGTAATTTGGGAATGAACATTGTATTCTATCTTTTCTTGAATTTTATTTACAGTTTGAATTGTAAAAGTATTCATGGAGATAAAACTTTCCTCATGAAGGTTACTAGAGAAGAAATCTTAAGGCTATCTACCAAGCAACTCTAGCCTTATGGCATATCAAATATAATATGCTAAGGTCAATGTCTATGGTGAAAATTAATCTAAATAAAATATGCAATTTATGAAATCAAACATATACTATACATTTGGGGTTACTATGGACCACAAATGGCCATTGCCTGATAGGATTAATATATCATTCCTTAAAAAGGTAAAAAAAAAAAAAATTCTCCTTTTAGCTAAATAACATTCCTCACATTAAGGACCAACGTTCCTTACATTTAAAAAAAAAAAAAAAAAAAAATCCACCCATGTCGTTTTTGGTGGACGACGTGGCTTCTTTCAAACCATTTATCGTCTAAGGACTTTTATTTTATTTTATTTTATCAACAATTATAATGGGGAGGGTTCTCTTTGATTATTTATCTATAAAGTCAATAAATCTTATGGATACACGGGAAGGAGAAGACCTGCAAAAATAAACCCACACTCCAATGGCAGAGGCCACTAAGAGGCATTTCATCTTTCGCTCATGATATATACTATCCTGTCTATCTGCTGCTTCTTCTTCTCGTTGGTAACAGTACATTTGATTCTATTCCTTTTTCAGGTATGCAGTGGTCACAGGAGCAAACAGGGGAATTGGGTTTGAAATTTGTCGGCAGTTGGCTTCAAAAGAGATTGTAGTGGTGTTAACTGCCAGAGATGAACAGAGAGGCCTTGAGGCTGTTCAAAAACTAAAAGACTCTGGTTTATCTGATCATGTGCTGTTTCATCAGCTTAACGTGGCTGACACTGCCAGTGTTGCTGCTCTTGCTGATTTCATCAAAACCCATCTCGGAAAGCTTGATATCTTGGTATTGTCGACCCTTAATTTTCTTGTTCTTTCTTCGATATTTTGTATACTAGCAGTATAAAGTTAATTGGATATTTGCACATCGACACCCTGCTGTATGATACAACAACAATAATGAACCTTTAACCTTCGTTGGATAAAGAACATGTAGAGGTATATAGGCTGCTCCTAAGGTATTCTAGTTTTTGGCTTTTAGTTATCTTAGATTCTAGACTTTGGTTTTTTAACTTTATGAGTTGATATGGATTTTTTTTTTTTTAATGATATTTAGACTGTTATGAGATGATGTTATGCTACTGTACTAGCTTCTGTCTCCTAAAGAAATTCTCTGTTTTTACCTTTAGATAAACTGCTAATATATGTCCAGCTTCACAGGAATTTTATTTAATTCTCCTACTATCTAATCCTTATGCAATAACTGAGGATTCTTCTTCTTCTTTACTTGTCATCAATTAATTTAGGAGAAGTGAGCATAAGAGTGCTGAAATGTGGACTGTTCTAATATCATATTGAATCCTTAGAGCTGGATTTAAAAAAAAAAAAATTATTACTTAAATTTCTGAAGTCAACACAGCGTTTGGTTGCGAAAAAATGGAAATTTCTACAGATTTTCTCTTTTGTTTATCTGCTTATTATTGAGCCTTTATAAGTTGAATGATGAAAAATGTTTCACCTCTTTGTAGGTGAACAATGCAGGTGTAAGTGGAGTTAAAATTGATGGCGATGTTTTAAGAGCTTCTGAATCTGGTAAAGTAAGTTTATACAGAAAAATACATCAGTTTCAAGTCGATTTCCCATGCTAATTTGTCTAGCTGAATAGTTTTTCTGGCGTTCACTTGGTTTTCCTGTTTAATCTATTAAAGATAATCCACATAGATACACACTAATTTTTAACACATGCAACTGCTGATTTGTGGGCAATGGCATGATTCTTTAGGCAAAATTTTTATTGGCACGGAACTTTTTTGTGACCTAAAGTGGGTTGAATTGCTGGAAGGATAAACTACAAAATTTATTCTGCTGTGGCTATAATGCATTTAAGTATCATGATGAGTAAGTTTCTTTCACTAATGCAGGAAGGTGCAAATGTTAATTTCCTTGAAAGATTATCGCAAGAATACAAGTTAGCTGAAGAATGCCTGACCATAAACTATTATGGTGCCAAAAGAATGGTTGAGGCACTTATTCCCTTGCTTCAATTCTCCGATTCACCAAGGATAGTGAATGTTTCGTCCACCATGGGGAAGTTGAAGGTAAAACCATACTACAATTTTGGCAGAGATAATTTTCTTTCGTAAAGAAACTTTGCTCAACTTTGTTTCATGTGCCTGTCTCGAAATTTTTGCTCAAGCCGTTTAAGGTTATATTCAAAGCAATATTAAAGTCCAATTTGGGCCACTATTTGGTTTACCACTCAGTTTCTGAGATAAATGTTGCTCTAAGCTTCTAATTCTTTTTCCAGTAAGGAAATTGTGACTTTGGTGATGGTGATGGCTAAAAATTTGTTGTTCTTGTGATTTATTTCAGAATGTATCAAATGAATGGGCCAAAGAAGTGTTGGGTGATGCTGAAAACCTTTCAGAAGAGAGGATTGATGAAGTGTTGAGTGCGTATTTAAGAGATCTTAGAGAAGGTTCGTCAGAAATCAAAGTGTTGAGTGCCTATAAACTCTCAAAAGCAGCTATGAATGCCTACACGCGGATCCTAGCTAACAAGTTGCCAACTTTTCGAATCAATTGTGTTTGCCCTGGCTTCACCAAAACCGACATAAATTATAACACGGGAAAATTATCTGTTGAAGAAGGAGCTGCAAGTCCAGTGAGGGTGGCGCTGCTGGCTAATGACAGTCCTTCTGGTTGTTTCTTTGATCGACAGGAGGTGTCACCTTTTTGATTGGGAGGATAAATCTCTTGTAGACGAAAGTATACGTACTACTAGCAGTTCCTATACTTGTTCACTAGTATAGTCCATAAATATGCTTTTATAGAACCTCTCTAATGTTGAAGGGGATTGGCGAAAGTAATAACAAAAATTTTAATGTTCTTATTTAAATAAAAGTTATTTGGGAGATCGATAAATTTCATAAATATTAATGCTTGTTCATTACTTAAATATAATTTTTTTATAAGCTCATATTTAATATTTAAGTTGAAAAGAAATTTTTGTATCAATTGTGTGTGGAATTAGTTTTATAGAAGTCTCAAATTTTAATTTGGTAAAACTTTGTTAATAAATTTTACTAATACCTGTAATATGCTTTAATTTTTATTTTACAAATAAATAATACCAATTAATAAACATTATAAATAAATTTATTTTATATGTTTATAAAAATAAATCCCAAATAATTAGATTCTAATTATCATATGAAATTTATTGAGAAAAAGCGAAATGAAATTATAAAAATTTTTGGATGTAGTTTTTTCATCAGCTTGATGTGCCGGATTCTGCTAGTGTTGCATCTTTGGCAGACTTCATCAAAACCCAATTTGGAAAACTTGACAGGTTGGTATATCCAATAATCAAATTCCTCGAACCTGTAGTTGTCAACGTTCATCTAGAAGAGACAACGTATGCTTGATGAAAAATTGAAATTCTATGCAGGTGAACAATGCAGGAATTGGAGGAACCATTATAGACTCAAACAAATTATCATCTTTGACCATTTGTGGTACTGAGGTAAGCTCTTATCTAAATTGGAAGTGCTTTGTTTCGTTTTTGTTTTGTTGCAGGCTAGTGTGTTACTTTAATTTTCCAATGGCTCAAGTAAAACTAGTTAACTCGAGTTCCTTGCCATTCATATAGGAAGATTTGCGGAATGTATGGAGCAAAATATTGATTCAAAATCACGAGTTGGCAGAAGAACGTCTGAACACAAACTACTATGGCGCAAAACGAACAGCTGAAGCTCTAATTCCCTTGCTTTAGCTATCTGACTCTCCAAGGATTATAAACATTTCTTCCACCATGGGAACATTAAAGGTAAAGTACTAATTCATTTGGCTCGAAATCATTAGTTAGCTCAACTACTATATATAATGTAATTTAAATTAAATTTCTCATCATACATATATGTTTCAGTTTATACCAAATGAATGAGTTAAAAGAGTGCTAAGCGATGCTCATAGGCTTTCAGACGAGAGAATAGAGAGGGTTTTAAGTGTCTTCCTAGGAGATTTCAAGGAAGATAGCCATGAATGCTCATACCAGGATTCCTGCCAAAAAGTATCCAAATTTCTGTATCAATAGCATTTGTCCTGGCTCTGTTAAAACCGATATAAATTAACTATGATTGTGTCTTTTCTGTTGAAGAAGCAACTGTGTATCCTGCGAAGTGGGAATGAACATTTGGTGTTGTAATTTGGGAATGAACATTGTATTCTATTTTTTCTTGAATTTTATTATAGTTTGAATTGTAAAAGTGTTCATGGAGATAAAAACTTTCCTCATGACGTTACTAGGGAAGAAATCCTAAGGCTATCTGCCCACCAAAGTCTACTCTTTCAGCTATAATGATGTTTTATTATGCTGGTCATGGAATATCAAGTATAATATGCTAAGGTCAATGTCTACGATGAAAATTAGTCTAAATAAAATATGCAATTTATGGAATCAAGCTTATACATTTGGGATTCCTATGAACCACAAAGTGGCCATTGGCTTGTAGAAATGATATATCACTCCTTCTGGTGAAAAAAAAAAAGAAAAGTATTTTCCTTTTAGGTAAATAATATTCCTTATATTAGGGAATGACATTCAAAAAAGAGAAAAAATCTACCCATGTCGGTTTTGGGTGGACGACATGGCTTCTTTCAAACCATTTATATGGGGACTTCCTATTTAGCCCTCCTCCTCTTTCCTTGGTTCAAAAAAGCATCGTCCTTTGATTATTGATCTATAAAGTCGATAAATCTTATAGACACGAGGGAAAGCAAAAATAAACACGCACTCGAATGGCCGAAGCCGCTAGGAGGTAATTCATCGTTCGTTCACGATACACAGTATCCTCTCTATATGCGGCTTCTTCTCGTTGGTAACAATACATTTGATCTTATGCCTATTTCAGGTATGCAGCGGTTACAGGAGCAAACAAGGGAATTGGGTTTGAAATTTGTAGGCAGTTGGCTTCAAACGAGATTGTGGTGGTGTTAACTGCCAGAGATGAACAGAGAGGCCTTGAGGCTGTTCAAAAACTAAAAGACTCTGGTTTATCTGATCATGTGCTGTTTCATCAGCTTAACGTGGCTGACCCTGCCAGTGTTGCTGCTCTTGCTGATTTCATCAAAACCCATCTCGGGAAGCTTGATATCTTGGTATCGTCGACGCTTAATTTTCGTGTTCTTTCTTCGTTCTTTCTATATATTAGTAGTATAAAGTTAATTGGATGTTGATGTTTGAATATCAACACCCTGCTGGATGATACAACAATAATAAACATTTAAGCTTCATTGGATAAAGAACATGTAGAGGCATATAAGCTGGTCCTACGTTATTCTACTTTGGGGATTTTATTTATCTTTAGTTTCTAGTCTGGGTGTTTAAATTTATGTGTTACTCTAAACAAATGGTTATTTGATTGATTTTTTTAAAATGATATTTATACTGTTATGTGATGATGTTATACTATTGTACTGCCTGCTGAAGAAATTCTCTGGTTCTACCCTTGAATAAACTGCTGATATGTGTCCACGTTAGCAGGAATTTTTTTCTAGTTCTCCTACTATCTAATCGTCATTCACTTATTCAGCCATTAACTGAGGATTCTTCTTCTTTACTTTTCATTTCTCAATTAATTTAGGAGAAGTGACCATAAGAGTGCGGGACTGTTCTAATATCATATTAGATCCTTAGAGCTAAACCTTTTTTCTTAAAAAAAAATAATTTACTACTAAACTTTCTGAAGTGAACAGAATATTTCGTCGCAAAATGATGGAAACTTTTTGTTTATCTGCTTATTATTGAGCCTTTATAAGTTGAGTGATGAAAAATGTTACATCTCTTTGTAGGTGAACAATGCAGGTGTAAGTGGAGTTAAAATTGATGTTGATGCTTTAAGAGCTTCTGGATTTGGCCATGTAAGTCTATACAGGAAAACACATCAATTGACAAGTTGATTCCCCATTGCTAATTTGTCTAGCTGAATAGTTTTTCTGTTGCACGCTTAGTTCTGTTTAATCTAGTTAAGGTAACCCACAAAGATACATACCATTTAGCAAATTATGAACTGAAGTTACTAATTGCACTTGCGATAATTTTTGAGCACATGCAATCACTGATTTGTGGGCGATCACATAATTCTTTAGGCGAAATTTGATTGGCACAGAACTTTTCTGTGATGTAAAATGGGGTTGAATTGCTGGCAGGACAAACTATAAAATGTATTCTGCTGTAGCTATAATGCATATAAGTATCATGATGGGTTAGTTTCTTTCACTAATGCAGGAAGGTGCAAATATTAATTTGTTTGAAATATCAACGCAAGAATACAAGTTAGCTGAAGAATGCCTGACCATAAACTATTACGGCGCCAAAAGAATGGTTGAGGCTTTTATTCCCTTGCTTCAATTGTCTGATTCACCAAGGATTGTTAACGTTTCGTCCTCCATAGGGAAGTTGAAGGTAAAATTGGAATGGGA
>CATIWR010681855.1:0-18647 GCA_949677035.1 Omphalea diandra | reverse complement strand
TCCGAAGAAATTGGAAAATTTCTCAGCATTCAAAGTTGCAGATGTTACAATGAGTCTGAAGTCACGACGCTGGGCAACAACTTTTTTCAGTATCCCAAACAACACATCAGTGCTTAAAGATCTTTCATGTGCTTCATCCATGACTATAACCCTGTGACAATCACAAACATGAAATTAATATTCTTCTTTCCAACAAAACTATGAGTTGCTTACAGAAAATGAGGTGGCATACAGCAATAACAACTTCTCTTACCGATACTTGTCAAGATCAGAATCTTTCAGAGTTTCACGCAAAAGCACTCCCTCTGTCATATACTGCACAAGCATAGAAAGTTACAGAATGTAATTGTCTCTTACAAGTCAGAATCAAACTTGATAATAATGAAAAAAAAAAATTAACATAAATTACTCGAGAATGAACTGCAACAACGGATAAAAACTCATTTCATTTGGTTATCTTAATAGTTATTAGTAGTCACACAAATTAAATTCACATTGTAGAAAACATTAAGGGTAAAAATAAGTCATAAAGCCAATTTCACAGAACATTCTTCACTTGGTATTCAGATTTTATTTCCAATGCCTTAAAGTTCAGAACAGTAATTGTAATTTTCTCCATCTGCTTAACACTATTGCTTCTTTAATACAAATACCATATCGACAAAAAAAATTTATCCAAAGCATCATAGCTAGATTCTACCATAAATTGAAATTTTCATCAAAAGCAAGTAAAAACAATAACAAGACAAAGTTGTGGTAGAAGGCACCCATTGCATATAGCCATTTTAGCAATCACCATTGGCAACAAAGGCTTACAGAAAATATCAAATAAACTTAAATGAGCTCACTACCAAAAATTTATAAAACCACACACCTTAATTTTGGTGTTTGGTCCCGTCACATCCTCAAAACGAATTGCATAACCAACTTTATCCCCCAATTCAGTTTCCATCTCTTCACTAACTCTTTTTGCAACACTCATGGCAGCCACACGCCTTGGTTGAGTGCAACCAACTATACCATTTTCGTTATACCCATCTTCATGGAGATACTGTCAGCAAAATCAGCATGCAAAGCTTAGTTTAGTTAGGCGCCTATATCTCCACTCTTGTAAACAAATAACAGCTTTTGTAAAGATAAAAAGCAGAATGTAATGACTGGGAATACCTGTGTTAGCTGAGTGGTCTTTCCTGAACCAGTTTCTCCAACCACCACCACCACTTGATTTTCACGAACCACCTGTTCAATGCAAATTTGTGAATGGAATGAGCAAACAGGCAGTGAAAAGGTCACATATATCCTTAAAAGGGTATAGCCAATAAGCAAAAATGAAAGAGCAATTATAACATAATTCTTATGCACGCTTAATGCATAATAATAATTAAAAAAAATGAAAATAAAAAGAAGAACCACTAATGGGATGATTTATTGGCCAAATAAATGAGAGATTACAAAGCAAATAAAAAGCTTCTTAGCTAGAATTCCATTTGTCACATAATGATGCAAAAAACTGATCATTTCCATCACTTAAATCATCTGCATACGTAACCTTATCCCTGAACACCCACCAAAAAAAATGCTCCAAATAAAAACAATTTCAATGGATGATCAAACCTCTCCAATCGGACTTCCCATACAATTTATGGAGATTTTTTTAATTTCATGATCCTTATAAACATATAGTGATAGAGAAAAGTCAAACCTGCAATAAATCATCTCGAACTGAATATATTGGCAGATATTGCCGCTGCTCAGCAATGCTTTTTGACTTCGCAAAATCACTCACAGCTTCCTCCTTCTTCAAATGCTGTGAAAATTTTGCATCTTCCTTAAAATCCACTTCGCCTTCTTCGCCTACTACAGCAGTATCAGCATCAATCTAGGATTAAAACAAGAAATAGTTTTAGATCAATAATATTGTATTTTTAAAAGCTCAATCAAAACTACATTTCACTGAAATATCAAAGTACCATACCTGTTCAGCTGTCTTTTCAACGCCAAGAATATCACCAAGTTTTGAGCCAGCAAGCTCCCAGAAACGTTGGCGTGATTTATTCATGCTCTGCTTCTCATGAATTTCTCTCACTAGAGCAGATCCTTTGCGGGAAATAATAGCCATGTCTGAAGTTGGATCCTTTATTGGCATAATGGGTTCTGCTTGTTTTGTAAAAACAACTCTGCCATCCAGAAAGGGAGGTTTTGTATCTAGCACAAGAAAAGATGGCAAGAAATAAGGGAAAGAGCAATCATCTGTTTTGTGTTCTGTTTCACCAATTAACTGATAAAGCTTATCCTAATGTTCTCTTACCATGTACAAGAAGAATAACCTTGCGTTCTTCCTCACTATCAAAATCAGTCTGCACTTCAGTATCTCTAACAGCTCCAGATCTCAATAGTTGCCGGTCCTCCCACTGGGCATTATCAGCTGTGAGCCGAGATAACCTCTTGCTTTGTGCAAGTGACATTCTGGTGCCATCTCTTCGAACCTGTATAAAAAATTGCAGATTTGTCAATAGGGAAACTCAACCTGCTGGAAGGTCCAATTTGTGGGCATTTGTGTATGTCCATACAAAATGTAGATATATAAAATCAACAATTGTATAATTCATGCAAATGATTTTTGTACTTCATACGCATTAAAAAAAAAATACAGATTAACTTGACTGCTTCTTTATGAGGTAAACCCTTTAAGCATATTGTGGACTGCCAGGAAATTTCTAATTAACACAATATGTCAAACAACTTTAATTCATTTCAAAATCATTTAATTCTGGATCCAGATATGCACTCAAAACCTCATGATCATTTTGAAACTTGAGAAGGCACATAAGTGTAACTAGATATGGAGCAAAATAAGATCATGTATTCACTGTATCTAGTACATATAATATTCATCAACAAAAATGTCAACAATGCAACCCAATTAACACCTGAAAGACACACATAGAAGGAAGAATTGTTTCCCAGGCATTTTAGACATACCAGTCTTTTGGCCAATTCTGCCTCCTTTTTCTGGAATGAGGCCTCATCCCCAAAGAAAAATGACGAGCTATCAGCATCAAACATCGTGTTACTTTCTTCTCTGTCATACCTATAAGGAAACTCTGCTTAGCTAAATAAAGGTACAGAAAAATAAAGTCTGGAATATAATTGGTGAAAAATATAAAGCACTGAAATGGATACCACTTCAAAGATTCATCAGTACTAGAGCGACACAAATAATATAAATTTGCTCCAATTTCAGAATGACATAATTAATATGCACTAATAATTGATAACCATGAAGGCAATCCTAAAGTTATGACTACACAGACAACATGTGATTAAGTGATGCAACAGGTAATTAACCATAGAGATGCAGATGGTGCAGACAACAAATAATTAAGTGAATTCAATGTAAAGGAAACAACATTCATGGTTTTGTGCATTGTAGGATTTCTCTTAAGAATTAGGAAATAGACATCATGCACTTATCCTCAAAATGCATCAGTGAAAAGATATTAGCAACCTTAGAGTAATTTGAGAAATAAATTACCATGCTCGATCAGAATTGTACTCCATCTCTAGGCGCATGCTTTCACTAATCTCATGATCGTGTTCTTCAGATGAATAAGTTTCGGCTGTTACTTTCTGCAAAAGCAATTAAGATAGTAAGGAAGTGTACAAACATAATCCAAGCACATAGAATTTTATACATGTAACCTACTTTTTCGTTTTTCAAAAGAATAAGCAAATGAAACAAAGTGCAGCATTAACCAAAACCACATTACCTCTAACAATTGTGAATTTGCAGAGGAGAAAGTAAGTTGATGAGATCTCCCACCATGTCTAGAACTTGAAGAATTAGTTGAAGCTCCAGAAGCCTGTATTGGAACTGGAGAGGGAGCAATCTGATCCCAATGAGAAGCAGTAGAACCTATACATTTCCAGGAGTAAGAGTTATAATCCCCAAACTACAAAGAAGAAGCCGTAGCAGTTTCAAGACACATTACAAATACTGTTCAAGATACCATTAGAGGAAGGTGTATGGCCACCTAAACATGGAGAAACTAATCGAACATCAGGTGAGGCTCCAACAAACATTGGGGACGGTGAAGGATGATGGCACGGCCTACTATTAGAGTGACTATCCCGACGAGGTGTTTCTTCCCATTCCCATCTCCCATCATCCCAGTCAGATCTGCCTGCAAAATCCATATTCAAATTTAATGTTAAAATGAACAAATCAAAGTATCAACAAAATTTTAAATGTGGAGCCTTGTGACAACTCTCTCTCTCTCTCTCTCTCTAAGTGATGTAGACCAAGTAAAAATGGACTCCTGACATAACTCCACTCCACAACCCCCAGTGGGTGGGTGTATTGAAAAGAGAAGAGAAAGCTATGCGTTTCTGTACTCCCTTTTAACTAATTATGATAAAGACATAATTTTTGTAGTTAAGGTAAAGGAAAAAAAATTGCTAACAAAATAAAAGCAATAAAATTATGAATTTAACTTATCCAGTCCTTGACACCAATAGATTTCCGAATTGACTTCTTGCTAATGCCATGAATCATGAAACTCTCATTTTTACAACATGCTTTGAGATTTTTAGCATTTTTATATTATACCAAATAGTTCTAGATTGGCCTCATAGTTTGATGATTTAGGTTTAGTCTTTTCATATAGCAAGGATTCATCAACATCTTTTATTTTTTTTTATGGCCTCACATAATGAAATTAAAAGCCTAATCTAAGCCATGCAACTAAACTTCAAAGTCCTTTTTGTTCATAATGAAATTTTATAATGTACATTTTGGTCGGATAAAAAATTCCTCACCCCGCCCCCCCCCCACCCCCAGGCCCCAAAACCCCCCCAATTCCCACTTTTATACTCTGTGTGTGTGTGTGTGTGTGTGTGAGAAAATAAGATATATAAGACATCTGCATCCGTGTGTATCATTCTATTCCTTCTTATGGATAAAGTGGGATATACAAGATTCCTAAACCAGTACGTATACCTGGTGTCTGGCCTGAACCTTCATATCTACCTCGCTTTCTACCATATTCTCTTTCATATGAACCATAGCCTCTACTGTTGTCTTTTTCATAAGAACCATGTGATTCCCTTCCATGACTCCACTCTTCATGATTATTGGTATGCCTGTGTCTCATCCTCCTGCTTTCACTTCTGGAATCATCTTTAAAATCTCTCCTCTCACTATTGCAGTCATCTCTTTCATTCCTAGGATTCCTAGATCGAATACTTCTTGTTACAGTGGTAGCAGAGTCCTTCATGTCAGAAACAAAACAGCAGGTAAAACCATGTCCAAAAATAAGAAATTGCATGCTAAAAAACTTACCCAAAAGACATTACTTCAATATGACAATGAACAAAAATAACATTACTTGAGGATTAACTTACATCTGAGGAAATATTTTCTCTTGAACGATGACTCCTATATTTATCACCACCAGCTGTTCCTTCTTGAGTTACAGTATTTTCCGCAATTTATGAGTGAAAATCATTTTAAGAAAACATGATTAGAAGAATATAAAATTTAAAATGGTGAAATGCAGATAAATACAAACATCTGACCGAATTAAATGCAGACACATACGAATGCATGAAATGGAACACTAAAGCATGTAAAACCAGACCAAGGGCACACATAGAAAGACAGACAGTTTTCAATTAAATAAAAAAAAGGAAGGAAAGTAAAAAAGAAAATCATAAATATCAGAGATTGTCCAGAAAAGAATGTCTTCATAACTCCATTGGTGCCTCATTGATTTGACAGTTTGTGCAAATCTTTGTTAGAAACTATCAAAATGGTTTAACAATCCTCTAACTTCAAATGACCAAAAACAACATAACACTTCAGTCACTTAATCAGTGCCTACAACACTCAGCCATCACAACCACAGATAAATTCCACTATGCATATCATACCAAGGAAAAAAATAAGTTCAAAAGAGAAAACAGAAATTTAAACATATATATCTTGAGAAGTATGAAAGTATACCTCCATTCAATTTCTCACGTGTGGATGTTTCGCGATACTGTCTATTTGCATGTTTGTGTACACCATTAGATTGATTGTCCCCTACTTCATATACTCCAGAAGATTCAAGCTCTCCCTCCTCATCAATGGATGCTGCAACAGAGGTAATTCTCTCTCGTGGGACCTTGAACACATCATTTGCATCAGATTCTCCTCGTTTTGAATTTGCTAGGACATCTAAACCTGTGAAACAGAAAATGATATATGATCATGTATGCAAGAATAGTTAGTTACAAGCATACATCATGGAAGCAGAATTATGAAGATTCATTCAAAACTCAAATGCTAGATAAATGTCATGTCATGTACAAGATTAGATTACCTAAAAGGGACTTCTTCTGAGGAGCTCTGAACTCAACTCTGGCCTTGCCAGCCCCAGGAACATAAAGACCTCCACCATTGCTCCGCTCCGCTTCCATAGTTACCATTCTCTCATCAGTGCTCATGATTGCACTTTCAACTCCTTGTTTCTGTGATCAGCAATTTTAAGGAAAATCGCTACTACTAAAATTATAACAGAGCATTTGGGTGCTTCCAACACAACACTGATAAACAGGGAAACAACTACCTTTCAACACATTATTATTTCAACAACAACAACTAAATAGTTAATGAAACAAGCAGCGTGGAACTCACCACAGATAAGTAAATTAAACCCACAACAGGATTGATATAAAAAGAAAATAACAATAATAACAATAACATCAACTAAGCAATTTTTATTTTTATTTGATGAGACCAACCAGAGAGGTAAGCCTTCTTAGGGCTTTGCTATAATTGGAGATTTTGGGAATCAAGGATTTTATACAGTGGTGAAGACAACCGACTCCAGCTACCCCAATCAGAACAGGAAAAATAAGCCAATGACCCCTCACGAAATCTTCAATTAAACCTCAAAAAATGAAAGCTCCAGAATATCAAATTGCGAATGCTTGAATAGTTGCTTAAGTTGGGTGTATTCTTCCTTTAATAATATGAATTCTGGCTCATCGAAAAGCACAATCAAATTTATTGGTTAGGGATTTCTCCGTTGATTTCCCGAGCAGTTATCAAAGTTCGGAAAAGCAACTGCTTCTGCTAGCCCAATAAAATCTAAAGGCTCTTCCACGTTCAAATCAAACTCCTCGGCGTCTCCTTCTCTCTCTCTCTCTCTCTCTCAGTTGTTATTTAAGTTTGTGCCATTGCTTATTCATTCGTATCCTATGCGTGTTTTTCTTTTTCAACTTAAATTTTAGGCCTTTTTTTTTTTTTTTTTAAATTTTGATTCAAAACTAATCTAATGTGGCCGTGCCTTCTATAATTATTTTGTTTTAAAATAAATTTATTTTATTTTATTCACAAAAAAATTATAATAAATTAATAAAAAATACTCTATCTTATTAAAATAACACGTTTTTGTCTTTTTATAGAATAATTAGTTAACATAAAAATATAATAGATTAATAAAAAAATATTATATTTAAGAAAATTTTACTTATTTAATAAAAATTCTTATTAAAAATAAAACAATTTTTCTTATAAAGTAACTAATTAATGTAAAATATGTCAATGAAAAAATTAATTTACTTAAAAAAATGAATATTTTATAGATCATTCTACAAATAAAATAACTTACTTTGTTTTTAAACAAATTAAGTATAAAAATATCCAAATTTTGGAAATTTAGAATGTTGATTTACTATTTATCATATAATAATTTAATAAATAACGAAACTATAAAAATAACGTTGATTCTTTAACACCGAAAGAGTTTTTTTTTTTTTTTATTTTAATGTTTGGTATGGTCAACATAAAATAATTTTTTGTTGAAAATTAAATTACTTTTAAAAAAAATGACTTTTTTGTTTAAAATAAAAGAAATCAATTTTTGAATTATAATAAATTGACAGGTAGAAAATAAGTGTATAGTTTCTAAACCATTTAGATCATCAACAAACAAAAAATAAAGTCGATTAGTAAGAGTTAGAAGTTATATTTTTGAATAATTTATTATAATCATAATATATTAAAAAATACTGATTTATGTATATTATATTTAATTATATCAATTTTTAGATGATAATTATTTATTTTGAGCTTTAACAAGTCACTTTTTATCCTTTTAAATTTTACTTTTTATTTTCTTTTTTTATTCGGAATAAGATTTTATTTTCTTATTTGCTTTACATGTTCTAGTGCCTACATAAATTTTTATAAAGTCGTTTGTGCATTCATTCAATAATATTTTTGAATTTTAATCTCTTAAATTCATTTAATTGCTTTATGAGTAATTATCATTTTATAAATGTCATATATTGCATTATAAATTCTTTTAAAATGAATAATAGGTCATATAAATATATATTCTCTCTATCCAATTTTGATAGATTATTTTCAATTTACATAAAAATTAAGAAATTTAGTTTTTTTTAATTAATATTATTATTTTAATCATTTGCTTATTAAAACATCCTTAGTAAGTGCACAAATAATCTAAATATGATGAACTTCCTCTATCATCAATAATTTTGTTTAATTTTCTTAATATTATTCTGACAAATGATGACTAAAATTATGTACACCTAAAATATCATTATTTAGAAGACTAAAATATTTAAATCAAATTTTAAGTCAATATTACATTAATGGTGTAACAAAGGATAGTTATTGCCACTTTATTCAAATTTCTTGATTTTTCATAATTTTAAAGAATAACGAGAAATGAAAGATGATAAGTTTTTAAATTCAAATAAAAAAATCATGCATTGAAACTTAAAATAAATGTATATAGTAATTTGTAATTTTAAAGTCAATAAAGTGAAAGCTAATTATAAATATTGATACTTATATTAACTAATGTTAGACATTTAACTATTAAACTAATAATTTTAAAAAAATTATCTATATTTTTTTTATTGACGAACTAGAGTGATCAGCCTAATACAAACAAATTAAAGTAAACAGGTGGCCAACTCATACAAACGATAAACTAAAGTGACCAGCCTAATATAAACAAATTAAAGTAAACAAGTGGTCAACTCATACAAACAACAAAAGAGCCAGCTAATATGGTAGACAAAATAAAGTGGAACATTAAAGCAAATTTCTTTTATCCCTTTCTAATCGACTCATGTGATGGAGATGGGTTCATTATATCGTTGTCCTCATCTTTTTTGTCTGTTTGGACTTTACCATCGACCTTTTCAACTACAAAGAGATATTCTCCATACTTTTGATAGAGATCCACAGGTTCACAAGAGTCTTGTGAATAAGGATTAGAGAATTGATTATTCAGGGGTTTGAGCCGCTGGTTTGAGAAGCACTCCCATTCTTGACAGTAGGTATAAAGCTCGGTGTGATATCTTCGGGATAGTGTATCCCATGGAGCTTTTTCAGCTAGAGTAGGCCAGATTTCTTTAGGGATAACCTTGTTATGCTCGAACATAAATCTTTGGAATTCCCTAAACTACTCATGGTTGTCAAGGGCATCAGTCCATAAGGAAAATTGGTACTCTTTGTAGTACTGCAGACATCCCAGCATCCAAGGAGTTAAACTAGATGGGCCAACAAGACATGACCTATGAATTGTAAAGATAACCCTTTTGTTCAAAGTTGTTTCATGAGAGCAGTAATAAACCTTAACTTTCATGTAGTTAATCCATTTTTCATGTGGTTGGAACCATTCAAGAAAAGTAACCATATGGGGATTGTGCTTGGTTCTTTGTTTTAGGAAGTAGAGGTATTATCCAAAGTACAGTGGTCTGACTTTTATGGCTATGGTATATAGATGACAAAAGTACCATAAAAATATTAACAACTCTTTAGGCCATATCCATCCTTCATTTGAAATTGTGGTGAAATCCATAAAGGTGTAGACCTTTAGGAAAGGATAGAAGGGATGGAAACCAAAGACTTTCATCAAGATTGGACCAAAGGTTTTTAACAAAAACACCTAGTAGGTGAATATTTGTTTTACAGCAAGGTCAGTGATTTGTGAGTAGGTGATGGACATAATAACTTCAGGAGGAGTGTCTGTTCTTAGGAAAGATGAATAGGAAACTTCTTAGTGAGTATAGAAGGAGGCTGTTGAGGCTGGTTGAGAGGACAAGGATGAAGAGGCCATGAATATTACTGGGTAAGTTAGATGGATGAAGGAGATACTGTGAGGTCGAGATAAAAGATCAGGGATGAGATTGGAGTCTCTTTTTATATGTTTAACCTTGAAACAGTACTTGCTAAACCAATCCTTCCACCTCAGCAATTATGGATTAGGCACCAATTTTTTAGCCTTTAGGATCTTTGGGAAGGACGAATAATCCATAAGCACTGTAAATTTGTGGCCAATGAAATGAAATTTGAATTTTTTGATTCTATTATTTATAGTTAGGATTTTCTTAAAAATGGAATGGTAATGTCTTTCAGAGTCCTTGAATGATCCACTTGCATGTGAGCATATTCGTCTTCTTCTGTCTTTTTCTTCCAAGAGAATGGCCCCAGTGGCTATCACTGGCATCTGTTTGTAGTAGTTTTTTTCCATTAGAAAGAATCTGTAGTGGTGGCAGTTGTTGAAGCCTCTGCTTTAAACTTTTGACTGCTATCATTTGGCTGGAACCCCATTGTAGAGAATCTTTCTTTAGCATTAGCTGTAAAGGTCGAGCATGTCTGGCAAAGTGGGGAACAAAGCCACATAGGTAGTTGGCAATTTCTAGGAACTACTGAATTTGTTTTCTAGAGAGATTCTCACTAGAAAACTTTAATAATTCAACTGCAATATGGGGTGCTGACTGATATTGGTCATCACGAAATGTCATACCAAGGAATTCAATTTCATCCTTTGCTATTTGCATTTTATTGGGTGACAACATAATTTCATATTGTTGATTCAGATTCATGAATCTCCTTATCAGATGGATGTGGGAATCTTCATCAGGTGAAAATAAGAGAATGTCATTAATGTAAATCAGAGCGTTGTTGAAGAGAGACTCGTAAATTTTCACCATTGCTTGTTAGAATAGAGATGGAGCTATTTTGAGACCAAACCGTATGACTGTCCACTGGTAGTGTCGGTTAGGAATACAAAACGTCATCTTGTGCCTGTCTTCTGAAATTATTCCCAATTGCCAAAAACTTGCTTTTAAATCAAATTTTGAAAACAATTTTCCCTATGGACAGATGAACAAACAGTGAGAAAATTTTTGGTAGAGGAAACTTGTTATCTCTGAGGAAATGATTCAAAAGCTAATAATTTATGACAAGTCTTTTCTTTCCTCTGACTTGTTATGATCTTTTGTTCACGTAAAAGACCTGACAGACCCATTCAGAAGTGGTAGGCTCAATAAGCCCATGAGCTAGGAGTTGAGAACACTCTTAATAAGCTAACTCATGATCTTCAGGATTCATGCGAGGATGAGTTGCCTTTGTTGGATTTATATCCTCATTGAGTTTGAAGGGTAAGGATATGAAGAAAGCAGGATTGGTCTACAAAGGGTTTTGATTTTTGGTTTGAAAATTTATATGGTTTTCAGCACAACACTGGTTTTTAAGTGTTTAGATTACTTGGGCTAGGATTGGAGAAAATTGGGCTAAACTGGGTTATATAGTGAACAGTGAGGTGATTGAAGTGCAGGGTTGAAAGTAACTTCGGAACTTGAGGCCTATTGGAAGGACCCGCAACTTAGCTAACTTCCAATAGAGGTCAAAGCCCACTAAAAAGTCTTGTCTGGCAGAAAGGACCCAAGAAACTTTGCATGGATTTTGCAACCCGAGAAAAACTAGACAGTAACAGGCTTAGCAGTGATGAGGCATACATGAAATATTGCTCCATTGGTAGCCTTTAAATATTTTTTATTAGGCTTTCAATATTGGGCCGGCAGGACCTTTGGGTTCATGACTGAAATATGAGCTTCAGTGTCATTAAAGGCCACAGCCTTAATGGGCTTTGAGAAAGGTTTTGGATAAACTTGCACAAACACTAGAGGAACAGAATGATCTTTTTCAAGTTGCATTTTCTTGATGGGATCTACTGTGATAGGAGTCAAAGAATAGCTTTCAGAGTGTCTAGACTCATCATCCTCATAAGAGGTATTTTGAATGGCCTAGATTGTTTCATTAGAGGGTTCATCTTCAACAAAGAAAAGGGATTCTATGTCTGCATTCTCCAAGTCTACTGCAGATGATATTTGAATTTGCTGAATCATTTTGGTCGCCTGTTGAGGCTTCTTAGGGTAATGTTTAGCAAAATGCCCTTTTTTTCCATAAATATAGCACCTGTTGGATTTTCTTTTCCCTCAATACTTTTTTCTTTTAAAATATCGCCATTTCTTTTTCAAACTTGAGCCTTTAGCTTTAAGTTTTATGAAATGCTTCTTTTTCCTGATGGGACAGACACAAATGCCTTCATCTCCTTTACATTTGATCATTAAATCCTTCTTTCTGTAGGATTTCTTAAGTGAAGAATTCTTTTATCTGTCAAGCATTTAGACAATTAATTTGTGCTTGCTACATAGCTTTTCAAGTCTCTATATCATCAATTGGTACATCTCACCAAAAGTAAGATCATTGATTGATTTCTTCTTTTGTTGCATAATTTGATGGATGGAGGTGGCCAATAGTTATGGCAAAGAGGTAATGAACGCCTCTTTTAAATATGGACTTGCCCAACCATTTAGTTGATAAAACTTTTTGGTCATCCTTTGATAATAAAGATCAAGATCTTTTTTCAACAAAGAGTAGCACTTCATTTGGAAATACTTAAGTCTAACAATGTCATTTCCTTCTTGGGGTTTGTCACCAAATTTTGCATATCAAATTCCTAAGAATTCAGACGCTCCTAGACTTTGCATTAGGTCAGTTTTGAGTATTCATCCAGAACTGTGTACCAACCTGGAACCCCCCTATCATTATAGTAACGAACTCCTCAAAAACTGTTCGAATGATTGGTCCTGGTTTCTTCATCTGCGAATTTATTCAAGCCCTAAATTCTTGGAATAGATCTCTATACGAGATAGGGCTTACATCTTCCAGTGTTAACCAAGGACCTCCAATAGGATTGTATGAATTAGTGAAAGGTTTGTTTTGAGTGATGGATGTGTCCATTTCTTTTATTGGAGGATCTACTGCCATGAATTGAGTATGGACTTCATTATCAGAGGAATCTGAGTAATCAGTTTCCTCTTCTAATTTTGAGGACTGAGGAGAATCCTTAGCTTTTGAATCAACCATTGAAAAGGATGGTATAAATTGGGTACTGTCAAGGTACTAGTGGATTGGGTTCATCATTTGGCTTTCTGGTGGTTTTGTTGAAGGCTTTTATACATATTCATGCATAGATGAATCTTTTGGGTCTGGTTGAACTGGAAATTTCTCAACTCTAAGTTTTTTGTGGAAAAGGTCAGTTGCAAGGCCATGGCATTCAAGTTATGTTGTGGTAGGAATGTGAAGTGAAGGAGGAATAATTGGTGAGGCTTTCAGTAAGAGGATGTCAAAAGGATCTTGGTATTTGTGTTTAACAGTTTCAAAATCCTTTTTAATTCTTTCGAGCTAAGACTTCAGCTTTTGGATTCCTACTGCCTTCCTTCGAATCTCCTCTGTCTGAGCCCTTTAAGATACCATTTGCATGACCTTCTTATGTTTCTCTTCAACTTGGACTTGGAGTTGTATCATTAATTTATAAACATCTCGTTGATGTTCACTGAGCCTATCGTCCACCTTGCTTACTTGTTGGGACACCTTATCAACCTTAGATTCTATATTTTTAAGAATCCTATTTTGCACTTGAGCATTTGTCAATTACCAGTTGAGAACTGCCTCAGCTGAAGAAATGCTTAATGGTACCTCTTTGGAATCAACTCATGTGGGATTTTTAATGTGAGCCATGGTCCTGACTTAGGTATTTAGGTTAGTTTGGCCTGGTAATGGAGGAAAGTCCTCATTTATAGGTTGGTACATATAAATTTAAGGTGTTGATGATAGGCTTGGTGTTTTAGGGATCCATTTCATGGCTTGTTTAGAGCAGGGTAATGGTGTTTGGTTTTGAGGTTGTTTGTGAATGGGTTGTTTTGGTGTGGATGGAAGTTCTTGAGGGATTGGACCATAGTTTACTATGTAATCATACTTCCCAAAGGATTCATCGAGCAATCTAATAGAAGGATCACCATCCTTATACTTCTTTCTCATAGATGTCTCTGAACAACCTTTCTTTCTTCTTACTTTCTTGGTGTCTTCTTCTTCACCATCAGAGCCATATAAGCAGGCATCACATTTGCATTCGTCAAATAAACAATGGCCATCTCTTTCAAACGGGTAAACAAGAGATCCATTACTTTCAAAGTAAACGAATGGCATGCCTAACTCAAGTTCATGAGGTGTCATCATGAATTGTGTGGTGAACACATTGCCCTCTTTTGTTAGAGGAGTTCTAGCAAATCTTGCTTCAACGGTGCCATCTGGCTTTCGATAGTAGGTCGGCTCAATCGACTGAACATGTTGGTTGTTCTCATGCATCTTTTCATAAGTCATAACCCATGTCTCTAGTAACAACTGAAAGAGTTCATTCCTCGTTATTTGTTGAGGAATATGGATGCATGTTGGTTCATTCTGCATGTCTGCCATTATCAACAAGGCTTCATTCTCATGTGGGAGTGAGAGATCTATGGCATGATTTTGGATCCTGTAAATCATCTGGTAATACAAAGTGTTTGCTGTAGCAGAGGCCACTTGAGGAGCTCCAGTTATTTAGATATGGACTTTTGGTTATCATGGATGTAACTGAGTTCATAAAGATAGTCTATTTGGAAGAGTTAGATGTTCTAAATGAGGGGGTAGGAGGAATAGAGACCGTTAAGGAAGAAGAAAAAAGTTGTGAAGAAGATGGAGCAACAGTATCTGTAATAGGATTTTTCATTGTAACAAAGCGTCCCTAGCCTCAATAATATATTATTTTTACTATCAACACTCATTATTAATCATTGTTTATAGATGAGATTGTCAACTACTAATATGATTAATATAATTTTTATTTTTAATATATTTTTATATTAAATAATAAATAATATAAATATAAACTTGATTATAATCTTATAGATTAAAATGAAAATTAATATTTTTTAATATATTTTAAATACTAAAAATACTTTTTAATATGTTTCCATGATTCACCGGCGCAATATTGCAGAGCAATGTGACCGCTATCCAAAAGTCTGCCAAGACTGAGGCTTATAAGTAGCCACGTGTCAGCCTCCTAACTGTCCACCCTCTTCGCTTTCTGGTCTCCAAAAATCCGACCTGTGGACAATGCAAATGGCCTGTCTGTTTTGTTGTTGTATTCCTTTGAAGAAACTGATAAACCCATCAAAACCCATTTCAACACTCATATATCCCATTCCAACCAACCCAAAAAAGCGGTGCATCCGGTTCCAAATGATGAACCCCAGTCCCAGTTCTTCTTCTGCCCTCACCTACCTCCAAGTTCCTGCTCTAGATACTGACGAAATGGACGGCATTGCCCACGACACCCTGGACAGCTACTCTTCCAAGACGGCAAAGAGGGAAGGTAAAGGGACTGCCATTGTTTGGTTCAAGAACGATTTAAGAATATTGGACAATGAGGCTTTGTTCAAGGCTTGGGTCTCGTCGCAGGCTGTTTTGCCCGTGTATTGTGTGGATCCTCGACTTTTTCAAACTACTTACCATTTTGGATTCCCTAAAACTGGAGGTATTTAATTCTTGCTGTAATAATGTGATTGGTTTTTGTATAAATAAAATTATACATCTTTAAATGGAATGGTCTCCAGTAATGCCCTTGTCGACTCCCTTGATTGAATATGAATCAAATTAATGTGAAGTGTGTGTTTAATTATTGACCAGCATTGAGAGCCCAATTTATCATTGAGTGCTTGGCTGACTTGAAGACAAATTTGATGAAGAGGGGACTCAACCTACTTATTCGACATGGGAAACCTGAGGAAATCCTACCTTCTCTTGCTAAATCCGTTTCAGCCCACACAGTTAAGTCATATTATATGTACTCAAGTAATATATATATATATATAATCGTATGTCCTGTGGCTATCTCATCTCAATGCAATCATCTAGGCAGGTTTATGCGCAAAAAGAAACATGCAGTGAGGAGGTAAATGTTGAGAGATTAGTCGCTAAAGCACTTGGGCTAGTGAAGTTGCGGCCTTCTCCGCAGAAATCCAATGGCCAGGGCTTTACTAAGAGTCCTATGCTACAACTTGTATGGGGCAGCACTATGTACCACATTGATGACTTCCCTTTCCCTCTCAATTCTATGTCTGATGTTTATACGCAGTTTCGTAAGGTATGATTTCTTCGTATCTTGTTTTTTCATTTTCTTTGCTTTTTTTCTATTGATGTTTGTTCGTTGGAAGTTGTCTCTATTGTAAACTGTATTTCACAGTCAGTGGAAGCGAAATGTGATGTCAGAGACTGTGTTAAAATTCCTACATCTCTTGCACCAGCACCTAGTGTTGAGGATTGGGGCTGTGTTCCATCAATTGATCAGCTTGGACTTCAACCACAAACGGCAAGATTCATGTTCCACAGCTTATTAAAAGAAATGGTTGCATAACCATACTATGAGAAGATATGTATGCAAGTCTTTTGGTCCCTTGCAGGTTGACAAAGGAATGATTTTTCTGGGAGGTGAAACTGCTGCATTGAACAGGGTGTATGAGTACTTCTGGAAGAAGGCAAGTGGAATTTGCTCATTTTTTATCAATTACTCTGCTTCCTTCTGATATAATGTTTGAAACATATTCTTAAGGAAAAAAGATTGAGACTCTTGTCGCACACATCTATACTTGTAGCAGTTGCATTCTAAATTTTATTTGGTGCTAAATGGTTAAAACCAAGCAACTCCTAAACATTATCAATTCGCATTTTAGATTTAGATTTTGTAAATTTTACCTGAAGAGTTTGAGATAGTGAACAAGAAAAGGGTCCCTAATTATATTCACTAGCCTGGTCATCTAATTAATTCTTGTTCTCTTGCATATGCGGACAGGATTTGCTGAAGATGTATAAAGAGACAAGAAATGGGATGCTGGGACCTGATTACTCAACGAAATTCTCTCCATGGCTGGCTTCTGGAAGCCTTTCTCCTCGTTTCATATATGAAGAGGTTGACAACTAATCCCTTTTCTTATAAAATTTTATGATCTTTAATAACCTGTGAATGATCAAATTCATTTATGGAAGTTGTTTCTATCAATTGCTACAGGTGAAGAGATATGAAAAGGAAAGGCAAGCCAATGATTCCACATACTGGTCTCTCCCTCTCTTTCTGTCTCATTCACGCTGCTATACGCACACATTGTGATTCATTTTTCATATCAATTTTCTAGTTTATCTTGAAGTAACAAGTATCTGTCTCTCTGCTATTGTTTTGATGTCTTTAACTAAAATTGAGTTTGCCTTTTCAGGGTCTTGTTTGAATTGCTTTGGAGGGATTACTTCAGGTTTCTCTCAGTCAAGTATGGAAATTCCCTTTTCCATTTAGGTAATTCTCATTTATGATTTCTATCCTATCAATTCAAAAGCAAAGGAATGTTGAAACACCTTAAAACCAAAAACCTATCCTCTTTCATATCGTCGGAAAATGTAAATTAGTGACAAGTTTTAGCATTAAATAGATAATGTAAAAATAAAACCATGGTGAATGGTTTTCCACCATGTTGTCACTTTCATGTCAATTTCCTTTGGTAGGTGGTCCACGGAAAGTGGAGCGCAGATGGAATCAAGACCAAAAATTATTTGAATCTTGGAGGGATGGCTGTACAGGGTATGTTGTTTGATCCATTAAGTTTTTGTTTTCTTTTATCACTTCCTTAAAAGCTTTTTAGTTTCTTGGCCTTATGAGAGTGTTCAGCACCATGATGAAATGCTGTAAATCAACAAAACTGTTATCAGTTAATGAAAGCAGGGAAAAGAAGTCATCCATTATTCTCTTTCCCATTCAAAACTTCCTTGTTGTACTTGCCTAAAAATGAAGATCTCCATCTACATGTCACATTTTGTTCTATCTCCTTCCTTTTCCACGGTTGCAAATGGTTTGTTCAAATGCCATAGACAATAAGAATAAATCAAGCTTTTTTAAAGCAGTTTTCAATGCTCATGTAAAGTTGAATTGCTTAGCTTACTTATATACGCAAATTTCTAGATACCCTCTCATAGATGCCAACATGAAGGAACTGTCAACCACCGGATTCATGTCCAATCGAGGACGACAGGTAAAAAATTCTTGCCTATATATATATATATATATATATATATATTTCACTAGGGAACCTAACATGATGGCAGATCTATTGCTTGGCTATAATAACTTCGCTTATTTAAGTGTCTGTGCTTGTTGATAAACTAAACCTGATTCTCTCAAAAATTAATTAAGTTTTTCAACATGAAAATAGATTAGTCTTACTTTGCAGATAGTGTGTTCCTTTCTCGTTCAAGATATGGGAATTGACTGGCAAATGGGGTATATATATATATATATATATATATATATATATATATATATATATATAGGGAGCCAAAAATGATGTCGGAGATATATGTTGGCTATAAAATATGTGATCAGATGAGTGTTTATGATTTTTGATAA
>CATIWR010681814.1:0-10902 GCA_949677035.1 Omphalea diandra | reverse complement strand
AAGGGAACAAGGCTGGTGAAGAGAGTGTGAACTTGTTTCTTAAGTCAATTGGTCTCAGGGAATATTCTAGGTACATGAGTTTTAACCATCCTTACAGTCATGAACGGCCTCTTCTTGGGCACCTTAAATTTTTCCCTTGGGTTGTGGATGAAGGCTATTTTAAGGCTTGGAGACAAGGTAGAACTGGTTATCCATTAGTTGATGCAGGAATGAGAGAGTTGTGGGCCACTGGTTGGCTGCATGATCGAATACGTGTTGTAGTTTCTAGTTTCTTTGTGAAGGTTCTGCAGCTTCCTTGGAGATGGGGAATGAAGTATTTTTGGGATACCCTCTTGGATGCAGATTTAGAAAGTGATGCTCTTGGTTGGCAGTACATATCCGGGACTCTTCCAGATGGCCGTGAATTTGATCGAATCGACAATCCACAGGTGCGGACAACACATTGTAGTATTTATACTGGGTTTTGGTTCTATTATATTGACCTTTGGAGTGCATGCACGCACTGGCTCACGCATAGACTTTTATTATGCATGCTGATAATCATCTATAGTTACATGGCACTGAGTTTTAAATTCAGGTAAAGGCTTGTGCATCATACATGAGATATTTTGAAGTATATTACCACTAGTATGCGTCCTACCATAGAGATATTTTGAAATAAATTTACACAAAAGTGCATTCTTTGGCCTTCCCTTTTTTCTGCCTTTCTGCTGAAAGAATGCAATTTCCGGAAGCTTAAAAAAGAGTTGTGCACTATCTCAAATGCCAAGTAACTGTGATAGAGGCCAAAGGACCACATCAGTCGCAGTGTTTGGATAGTATTTACTGCATATATGCAGGTGAAGGTATCACTTTTGGTGGCAACCAAGAGGGAAATTTCGGAACAGTATCTTTGGAAGTGGAACTCAAGCTATCTATCTAGCCTAAATAATTCTTAATACTATCTGTTCTGAATAATTTTTGGAGTATCTTAGAACTTCACTGACAACTTCATATAATTTTTAAATTTCATTGATAGATTTCAAACTTGAGCATAATCACATAATAGCTTTTTAGAGGAAAATTTGAAGATTATATGCATATGCGCATTATCAGTTAAATGTTTTCTAATTTCTTTTTTTTATTATTTTTCTTTTTCTGATACTGCTTCCCTCTTTTGATGCATGTTTTGTTTCCAAGACATAAGGGAAATTTACGCACATTTATACTGTATTTACTTTGTAAATACAGTATAAAATTATGTGTCCCTGAAACTGTATTTATATTTTACTTTGCACAGATTACATATTCAACCTTTCTTAAAGTGGACCTGTTGGGAAAATGTCTCATTCACTTATCATTATTCTGCAGTTTGAGGGTTACAAATTTGATCCCAATGGAGAATATGTACGGCGGTGGCTTCCTGAACTTGCCAGGCTACCAACTGAATGGATACATCATCCATGGAATGCACCTGAATCTGTACTCGAAGCTGCTGGAGTAGAGCTTGGATCAAATTACCCTCGCCCAATCGTAGGGATAGATGCAGCTAAAGTCAGGTTGGAAGAAGCACTTTCGGAAATGTGGCAGCAAGAAGCAGCTTCTAGAGCTGCCATTGAGAATGGAACTGAGGAAGGGCTTGGAGACTCATTTGAATCAGCTTCTATTGCCTTCCCTCAAGACATACAAATGGAAGAAAACCATGAACCTGCAAGAAACAACCCTCCTATTGGAGCCCGGCGTTTTGCAGATCAATTGGTCCCAAGCATGACTTCTTCTTTGCTAAGAATTGAAGAAGAAGAAACTTCTTCAGATCTTCGAAATGTAGTAGAAGATAGCAGAGCAGAGGTGCCAAGAAATGCAAATGTCTATCAAGAACCAAGAAGAGATACTTTAGACCTTGGGACTGCACAAACAATTCGTGGTAACGACAATTTTCCACATCTTAATGTTGTCAGAGGTCTGGGAAATACTGAAGATTCAACTGCAGAATCATCAAGTAGTAGTAGGAGAGAGAGGGATGGAGGTGTAGTTCCAGTTTGGTCTCCTCCAACTGCCAGTTACTCAGAGCAGTTTGCTAGCGATGATAGTGGAATTGGGGCAAGTTCTTATTTGCAGAGGCATCCCCAAACTCACCAGTTAATGAATTGGAGGCGGTTGTCTCAGACTGGGTAAGAAATAAGAACCGCGAAGGATTGGCCAGAATAAATGATCAGAACTTTGACACATTATTGCAGTTCATATTTTGTCCTGCTTTCTGTTATAGTAGGAAGAAAGATCCTTTTGCCTGATGATTGAAGTTTCATGGCCTGAAGAAATTTTACGTGATTCAAGAATTCTTTCAATATTATATCTTAAGGAAACTGTCTATCATATAGGACTTGCAAGTCTGCTAATCAATTAAATTCAGGGATTAATAAGTGAATTCAAAGTGGATTCAAGATAATATGCAAGATGAGTAGTATTGCTTATTCCTAACTTCTCAAATCTTTTCTGTTCTTCACAGGTAAATCATATATTCGTGGCAAGACTTAGTGCTCAGAGGTGGAGAACGTATTGACCTTAAAATCCTGTGAGTCAGTGGGTTGATAAAACAGTCCCATTAGCGTTACTATCCACCTATGCTTTTCTCACCGTTCTAATCTCATGAGTGTTTTTAGACTTTCATGTGTATGATCGTCCAAAAAGATTCCAGCAGCCCATCTGCTATTATTTTTCCTGTACTTGTACCATACTACATAGTTATGCTGTATAGTATTTATAACGGAGGGATGGGAGTGATGATAGGGATTTGTAATTCTCTAATAAACCCAAGTTTGTACTTTCTTGTTTTTAATTGACTAGGCAGATGATGTACCGTACTCGTGCTCGTTATCTGATACCTGGAGCTTGCAGTTCCCCCCTCCCCACTTTTTTCTGTTTGCTTTTTTACCACTTTAAAGTCTTGCTTCGGAAAGTTTGCCTTCTTTTTGCATTAAAATAATGTATTTCGAATGAGATGTTGAATAGAAAGAGATACATATGAATTGAATTTACTACACTCTGCTTGGTAGGCAATGTACACCGTGGATAGAGAGTGAAAATGGAGGATGGAAATGAATCATGTGTTTGTATTGTGGGATGGAAAAAGTGAGGCTGAAATAAAATGTGGATGTATTTAATATTTGATACATAGAGGAGAGCAAACTGCTAAATCACCTTCTGTCTCTCTCTTTCTAATCCTTCTAAACTTTTCATTTCTAGGCATAAACCACATACTGTTACAGTTAAGAATAATTACTCTGCTTTCATGCACGGGCAAAGTGCATGTCCCTACTTCATAGTTATAGACCATAGTCCTAAAGGACTTTACCATCTGTGGAAGCATATCTTTCTAAGGATCAGCATTTAAATAAAGATGATTGAATATGTTTTTTGTCTTCTCCTCAGGTTTTTCAGGGTTCGATACCCAAAGCATGCTGTATGCTAGAGTTCCAGCCAATGCTCCAAGGATACGGGACACGATATAGATCCAAAGATTCTTGTAAACGCCTGATACAATTGCAGGGCCTAAGCTTCTTGCAGGATTCATTGAAGCTCCAGTAATTGGCCTGCAGAATTCGTTACACACTTGATATGAGATCAGCTAAGATTATTAACAAATGATGGAAAGTGATGATGGAGGCTGTAGTGGGATAGTAGAGAGTTCAAGCAGTGATTAGTGGAGTTTATTTACCCAGCAAGCATGACGTTAAACAGCAGCGTACCGCCAATTGCTACACCAGCAAAGTCTTTGCTCTGTGTTTTTTTTTTTTCCTTTTGGGTCAAACATGTAAAGAATCAGCTCCTAATTGTTAGTTTAGATCGAGGCATGAAACTTTCTTGATAAATAAGCTAGTTATTTGAAATCATACCGCCCTGTGATCCGTTGCAACGCTACAAATATTGAACATCAAGAAAAATGTGATGATAAATTCCCATATGATAGCTTCAAGATCAGAAGTTGATTCCTTGTACCGAGTCATTGTTAATTGAACATCATCTTGGTCTTTGAACAACACTTTAAGGGTGAGACTAGCAAGTGTTGCCCCAAGAACCTGAGCCAAGACATACGCAGGAACCTGCACAATAAATTATCCCATTGCCATGCAAATCCGATCATCGCTTATTGAGTGTTTGCAAACAAGTTCACGTGTCTATATTTCATGGCAAAGAACATAAATGATAATTACTCACATTTTTCCAAGAAAATTTTCCAGCAGAAGCCAAGGCAATGCTAACCGCAGGATTAAAATGTGCACCAGAGATATGCCCAATTGCATAAATTTCTGACAACACAACTACACTCCACACAATTGCTCTACCGACTATTGTTAGTTTTTGGGCTTGGTCAGTAAGAGGAGCACCACAGCCCACAAATATAAGAAAATATGTCCCCACATATGTCCCCACCAACTCTGTAATAACCTGCTTGACACAGAGAAATTAATAACCATCTTTATTAGTTCAAGATACCAATATATTTTAGCCATGAAAAATAACATTTTCAATAGTGCAACAGAGTCAACCTTCTGAAAAATAGATGGCGAATAATCATCAGTGATGAACCATTCGCGGGACCGGCTAATTGCCTTAGGTTCTGCAACAACTGGGCGTTTGGTAGGCAGTTGAAGTTGAAGCTTAGGGGAGAACTCAATAGCGACTGAATTTGAGGTAGCCACATTGCTGCACCTAGTCAGAACTAGACCACATTAGGAAAAACTATTATACCACTAACAGTATTCTTATACTGGATTTTCTTTTGTGTTATGGATGGATGTATGTATTTAATCCTACTAGATATGACCAAAAAAAAAATTGATTAACTCGACTCTATTAGAAACTTAGCAAGATGTTATCTGGCGGAAGCCGGATCAATTTCAATATTATGGACATGCTTATAAGGAAATCATCTTTTGGTATCCAAAGTCTTCTACTAGGATTTAACGTTGGAATCGCATTTGTTGCTTAGAAATTGTCACTGTTAGAGAATACACATAATAGTCATCCAATTATGGAAGGAGCATCTAAAAAATCCAGCTCTTATTCTTAGTCGACATCGTTGGGGTTAAGAACTAAAAAGGAATCATTAGAATCTATAGATGACATACTACTGATATCTGTGTGGTTTTGTGTCTTTACTTGTAGGGCTTTGGAAAAAAAGAATGAATTCTACAATAATGGATTTAATAATATCGTCAAATAATATTATAATAATAATTTTTATTTAATTCAAAAGTATTTAATTCTATTTAATTTAATAGTAAATGATAATTTTTATCTAATCTAATGATAAATAACTAATTACGATATTATAATATAATAATGTAAACAACACTATAATTTTCACCAAAATGAGTATATACACTTGCTTAATAGGATAAATGCTCCAAAAACAAAGAGTACAATAATAAGTTCATTTAATAATTATTTTATATATCATTGATTTTAATGAATAGACATATGAAATTATCAAAATAAAGACATTAATTTCCAATCTCCATCTTGTAATTGTTGTATAAGTTTTTTAGTTTTCTTCAACCAAGCTGGTTATATACAATGTTTTTAAAATTGGACCGAATCTGTCGGCTGGCCGATTCTTGATTCGATCAATTTAACCGATCCGGTTTAAGAAGTTTTTTAATTTTTTTGGAAAAATATAAAAATATTTTAAAATTAGAAAAATATATAATATATTAAAATAATGAAAATTAATATAACAAAATAATAAAACTATTTTTAAATTTTAAATTTTAGGTAAAATAGTGTAATTTTAAAAATTTTCACGAAACGACATAGTTTTATATTGAACCAATTTAATATGTTTTTCGATTTTGGGCGATTTTCCAATTTTGACTGATTTTCTTCGATTTTGATCATTTTTTTAAGTGTTCAATTTTTTAAATTGAACTAAATCAAATCACTATTCAATTCTCAATTTTATCGATCTAACCGATTGGTCCGATCCAATTCTAAAAATATTGGTTATATATAGCCATTGACAAAGTCATATATATTGCATAAAATGATAGACCTTTTCCTCGTTTAGAAAATTTTCGAAAGGATTCAACTTAAATAATGCAAAGCAGACATTCAAACAAGGAGTTGGTAATCGTGGGTCAAAATTCATATATAGAAATAACCATGTAAATTTTATTTTGGGTTTGATCTAATAATATAATCTTGCCTTTTTTAAAAAAACGTGAAACTGGTAAAAAATTTCTTAGTTTTCCTTATCATATTTCCTCTAAATATATTTTTGTATATTGACTTTTCTTATCATTTAAATCAACATCTACTGATATTTTATTTTTTATATATATTTTTAGAGGTTAGAGACTCACCTCACCCAATCTCGTTGCAAACCAACAAAACAATTTTTGAAGGAATCCTGCATTTGAGAAGAAATTATGCCATTGAAGGCTTCATTATGAGGGGAAATTACTGTATGAATTTAATTTTTTTAAAAAAACTCTTTTGCAGTCCAAAATCGACTAAAGCATGATAAAGAGTCGAGCAAAAGAATGTGGATCAAAATAAAATAATGCTGTCAATAGGACTGCCATGCAATTTATTCATTTTTTTTATGTGTAATAATGCTCTAAATAATTATCAAGAATATCTATCTTATTCGGCTTTTTGACTTGTGCTGCCGAGCAGCGTCATGTTCTTCAAACCCTTGCGATTACGCGGCAGGGAGGGATTGTTGGCCAATCAACAGCTGAGTGCTGTTTGGAACATTAATAGTATAAAAAAATGCCTTTCACCCACAACAATTATTCGGTAACATTATCTAACCTTATAATACTAAAATAATACACATCTTTATATCTTACTCGAAAATTTAGATTTTACCAAAAAAATTAATAATAAAAATTAAATTATTTTCGAATTTTATATTATCATTTAATATTTTCATTTTATATTATCATTTTATAATAACAGCTAAAATCTAAATAAACTTTTTAATGGCACCTTTCAAATTTGAGCAGTAAATATGACTTAATTAATGGCAGATTCAAAACACTAAATTAACCTTTAAATAATACTTTTTTAAGTGATATAAGACTTCTATCATCAATTAAATCTTATTCAAAGACTCAATTTGATCAAATAGTGTTATTAAAAAAAGGTTGATTTAATTTTGGATGTTATCTATCATTTTGAAAGTATTGGATAATATTCTGAAAACTCAAAAAATTGAAAAAAATTTTAAAATTTTTTTTTATTTTAATGATTCTTTTATTTAAAAATTAATTTTTTTATGAAAAATTGATGAAAAATTAAAGAATTTTATATACTATTTTATTACTTTAAAATTTATTTCAAATAAAAAATTATATTATAAAATGAATACATTTTATTAATAAAATTTTTTGTTTACTCTCGCATAATTTATTCTAAATGAGAGCTTAGTCTCCATTAATATGTGAAGTCTTAAATTGAATTTTTCTCTTCGAATAGTTTAGTAAAAATTTTACTAGTATCTAGTGAAATTATTATACTAATTATCCATTAAACTTCCTATCAACCAAAACATAATGAAAAACAACGAATGACAAAACTTAATGCTCCACCTTATTAGTTATTGTTCAAATTTATGTGAATTTTACTTCTATCTGTTTTAGTAATCCATATTTATAAATTTTATTGATTAAATCAAACAGACAACTCTAATATCACTCAACTAAAAGTTAATTGATTTAACCTTTATATAGATGATTTATGTTAAATTTGATCTAATAAATAGAAAAAATTTAGTGTGGATCAAAAAGTTAAACTTAATGTAATTTTTGTAAAAAAATTAATATAATATTATTTTATTATAAACAAACAACAAATGGCACAAATTTGTATAAATTTTTTGCCTTTATGATTTTGCTTTTTTTATTATTATTATTAGGTGTATAGAATTTTTCTATTATTTCAGTATATATAGAATTTTTCTATTATTTCAGTATGCATTTCATCTATTGGTATAATTAAACTCTTTTTTTTTCCTTAACATTGTAGTCTACATTAGCATTATTGTGAAAATCAAAATTAAAATGCTGATATGATAGTGATTAATAAGACCCATTTGCCATTTCTCCTTTCTCAAAAAATAAAATAAAATAAAATAAAAACTGTTCTCAAATTCTTCATAATAACTTATTGGTTTGGCTATAGCCATCTACGATGAAAGAGATAACATGTGATACAAACGTTTTGAAACATTGACGGGAACGAATTTGAATTTAAATCAAAATCTTTACCCAAAACAGACCAACAATTTGGGGTCTAAGATGTTTTTTCTGCCTCTTTTATAAAATCTATATATGTGTTTAAATATAAAGAAAAATAGAGAAAGAACATAGAATAGAATAGAAAATAATTTTTATGTGTATTATTTCATTCATGGTAACACCTATTTCTAGTGTTAATGGTTACAGAGATAAGAATAGAAATAAAGTTTTATCTATTAAGAAACTTTACTTATAAAGATAAGGATAGACATCTAATAACACTAGAATAATATCATAACACTTCCTCTTACATATCTATTACAAAGAAAATGTCTTGTTAAAATCTTATTAAGAAAAAATCCTATTGGAAAAAAAATCTTAATGAAGGAAAAAGAGTTCATTATTTTTCTAGAAATATAAAGCTACCTCATTAAAAATCTTATCAGGAAAAGCTAATGGGACAAAACCTAGGCTAAGGACAAAAAAGTGTAGCATATAAGAATCTCCCCCTCATAAATATATAATTTCTAACAAAAATCTTGAAACTAGCGCATGCCCATTTTATTCACCAACTTCTCAAAAGTTGTTGTAAGAAATGCCTTTGTAAACAAATCTATTAAGTTGTCAATGCATCAAATGCGATATACATCTAAAATTTCTTGTTTCTATAATTCATATGTGAAAAAGAACTTTGGTGAAATATATTTGGTTCTATGTCCTTTAATATATCCTCATTTAAGTTGTGCAATACATGCATTATTATCTTTATATAACACAGTTGGACTTTCTTTATCAAAAAGAAGATCACATGTTTTTTTTGATATGTTGAATCAAAGATCTCAACCAAAAGCATTATTGACTTGTCTCATGAATGACCAATATTTCAGCATGGTTGGATAATGTAGTTGTTAAAACTTGCTTAGTAGAATGCCAAGATATAGCAATGTCACCATATGTAAATAAGTAACTTGTTTATTATCAAGTTTTGTGTGGATCAGGTAAATATCCAGTATCTATATATCAATTAATTTTGATTTCAAGTCTTGTGGATAAAATAAACTCATATATGATGTACAACGTAAATTATTTGTTTAATACCATTCCAATGTCTACGAGTTGGTGAAGTACTATATCTTGCTAATAAATTAACAAAAGATATTATATCAAGTCTTGTACAATTAGCAATATACATAAACATACCAATAGCACTAAGGTATAATATTTATGGACCAAAAATTTCTTTACTATCATCTCAAGGATAGAAAGAATTTTTTTCACATCAAGAGATCGAACGTCCATTGGAGAGAACTCATTGAATGAGATTTATCCATATTAAACCATTTTAATATCTTTTCAATATAAGTTGACTAATAAATAAAAATCTCACCAAATAAATGCTCAATCTACAAGTGGAGACAAAATTTTAGTTTTCCTAAATCTTTCATTTCAAATTCATTTTTTAAATATATTATTGTCTTTGTCAACTTTTCAAGAGTCCCAATGATATTCAAATAACCAAAATAAACTTTAGTTATAGCAAAACCAAATTTTGTTTTCTTAATAAAAACACATGGACAAATTGAATTATTAGTATATCCTTCCCTTAAAAGATATTCACTAAGACTATTATATCACATGCATTTAGACTGCTTTAATTCATGCAAGGATTTTTGTAACTTAATTGAATACATTTTCTAAGGTTTTGAATTGCATACTTCAAGCATTTTTAATCCTTTAAGGACTTTCATATAAATGTCATTATCAAGTGATCCAGACAAACAAGCTGTAAGAACATCCAAAAGTTGCATATGAAGTCCTTTTAAACTTGCAAGGCAATTAACAATCTAAGCATAATTGCATCCATAACTGGGGAATAAGTCTCCCCATAATCAACGTCAGACCTTTGTGAAAACCTTTGTGCTACAAAGTCATACTTTATAACTCATAATTTTATTTTTTTCATTATGTTTATGCATAAATATCCATTTATAGCCTATCGACTTCACATTTTCAAGTGTTCAAAGAATGGGCCCAAACACTTGACCTTTTTCAAGTAAATTTAATTCTACCTAGATTACCTCTTCCCATTTTGGCTAATCATCTCTATATCAACATTCATTGACAGACTTAGACCCAATGTCCTTACTTTCTTTTGCAATATCAAACACTATTGTGTATGCAAATATATTATCGGTAATGATTTTATCTTAGTCCAATTTTTTCTTCAAGTGGCATAAATTTATTGAGATCTCTTTGTTATTATCATTTTCAGGTACCTGAACCTCTTTTGAGGTTATTTGCTCATTAATGTTAGTTATTTCTATCATAGACTCTTTAGGAGTATTAATAATTTTGAAATTGTTACTTTATTTGTTTTGTTCCCTTTTCGTTCTTGGATTTTTATCCTTGGAACCGAGTGGCCTATAACGTTTTTGGAGTGCCATGGACTCATTTGCTATAATATTAATATATTGTTCTACTGATATATCAATTCTAATTGAAGCATTTTTGGCTAGTATATGAGATTTAGTTACTCTTTTTGGATCACAAAATGCATCTTGCAATTGGTTTGTTATACTTTGCAAATGGATGATGATTTGAACTTCTAATTCACATTGCTTTGTATAACGATCAAGGTGATTGAATGATGGCTTATTCCATATAATTTATTTCTCTAATT
>CATIWR010681802.1:0-21745 GCA_949677035.1 Omphalea diandra | reverse complement strand
GGAGCAATGTTTGCCTTGCTCGGTCACGACAAAAACAAAGCTATTGCATTTGCACTTGCATAGTCAATTGTTATACTTGTAATGTATCTTGATGATATTTGATTATGGATTATGCCATGAGGATTTGATTATTGTTTTTATTCACTGAGTCGTTACTCACCAAATTGCAATTATTTTTCAGATACTGAAGCATAGACTTTGGACATTTTGGTACATAAAGTTTTGCATAGAGACACATGGAACACAGGTCGTCGGCTGAATTTCAACTCTCTCTCCTTACGTTATGTACATACATTTGATAGGAACTAGTTATAATCACTAGTCCTAACATTAGTTAACACATGTGTACATTAAATACATATGGGATTATATATGTATGATGAATAAACCTTAATGTGTATGCATTTCTGAATATGAAATGCTATGATTTGCAACTGAAGACGATAGTTACAATTGGTGGTATCAGAGGATTCAAGCATACATGGGGCAGACGTGCAACTTCTAGTATGTATGAATCGCAGGGTCGACGGGAAAATCCCAGATGTTGAGTGCTCTAATAGGTACCAGATGTAGCCAAGTTGTGACGTTACAATTTGTGGTATCAAAGCTTATTGACAAATGAGAACAATGGGTATCACAGTTATTGGTTTGACAAATGAATTTGGATGTTACAATTTTGGTATCAGAGAGGGCTCAAACATACACGGGGCAGACGTGCAAATCCCAGTGTGTATGAGATCGCGGGGCCGACGGGCAAATCCCGGATGTTGAGTGCTCTGATAGGTACCGATTGTAGCATTACAGATTGTGGACATGAATAGTATGAGTTTTGTAAATGAATTGGTCGTTACATTTATTGGTATCAAAGCAATATGAGTTCTGTGAAATGAAAAAGGTCGTTACAAATGGTGCATATAGACTCTCACACAACCTCTTCATAACTAGGTTCATCTCGAAAGATGAACTCGTTCCAGCCAAGATTGAAGAGGAAAGCTCAAATTTTTGCGTTGATACCCAAAGTTTTCAGCAGAAAGGTTGAGGGTATCTTGTTTGGGAGGATGATCTTGGAGGAGTTGGCTTTATACCTTTCTTCTCCTCCTTGGTAGTTCCTTTCATGAGGTAGAGTGCAAGTGGTGCAGATGGCTGAGCCACTGCCTTGCCTTTGTCTACTCTGGAGATCTTCTTTGGAACCATTACAAAGGATGAGAGATTTTAGTAGAATTTGATTGCTTTAAGAGAGAAAGATAAGATGTTTGGAATAAAAGTGAGGACGTCACTATTGAAGGGTGTATTTATAGCCATTGAAGGGGTGTATAAATAGCTAGAAATGAATTAATGAAGAGTTAAAAACAAGTGGCAGTCAAATCACTTAAATGTCTAGCCGGTTACTCTAATTCATGTATACAAAATCATTAGTCGCGATCATGAATTCCTGAAAATGTGAGTAACGGATAAATTTTCCTCATAAATATGCGCCCTAATAGTCAGAAAATTTGAAAATTGACCAAAATTTGAGGTATAACAAAAATTTTGCAATCGCTAATTGACGTTTGACAGTCGAGTGAATTCGACTTGTAATTCGCAGCTGTGAAGGAGGGATAGTGACCACGAATTATGAATCAGCAAGGAAAAATAGTTTAATTTTGAAAAAAAAAATTGTGATCCACTTTACTATTTCAAACACAAATATCATAAATTAACAAATATTAATACACATAACAATATCACACATAAGATCAAAAATTTTCACTTTAGAGAGCTTCCATCAAGCATTCCCAATTTTCTCTTAATGAAGTTCATCCTTTCTTTATTTAGAGGTTTAGTGTCTGCAAATTGATGATTTGTGTTAATAAATTCTAACACAACATCACCCTTTTGTACATGATCTCTAAGAAAATGATATTTAATATCTATGTGTTTGCTCCTAGAGTGTTGGATGGGATTCTTAGAAAGATTAATAGCACTTGTGTTATCACATTTAATAGGAATGTGATCAATCACTTTGCCAAAATCCTTTAATTATTGTTTCATCTAAAGGACTTGGGTGCAACAACAACCCGCAGCTACATACTCAGCTTTCATGGTGGATAAGGCAACCAACACTTACTTGTTACTAAACCAAGAAACTAGGCATTCACCTATAAATTGGCAAGTCCCAGAAGAGCTTTTTTTATCTAATAGGCTACCTACATAATCTGCATCCAAATATCCTACGAGACTAAAGGAAGAATCCCTAGGATACCATAACCCTAAGTGAACTATGTCATGCAAATATTTAAAAATCCTTTTAACAACATTTAAGTGTGACTCTCTAGGAGAGGATTGGAACCTAGCACATATACAAACACTAAACATGATATCTGGCCTAGAGGCAGTAAGATAAAGTAGAGATCCGATCATACCTCGATATCTTTTTTCATCTACCATCTTGCCCGATTCATCCTTATCTAGCTTGATGGTACCACTTATTAGAGTTTTAGCTACCCTGCAACCATCCATGCCAAATTTCTTGAGTATCTCCCTTGTGTATTTGGCTTGGTTGATAAAGATCCCTTCCTTGGATTGCTTGATTTGTAGACCGAGAAAGAACTTGAGCTCTCTCATCATGCTCATTTTAAATTCCCTAGTCATACACTTAGCAAAATCATCACAAATAGATTCATTAGTAGCACAAAAAATGATACCATCAACATAGATTTGAATAATTAATGTGTCATGTTTGTGCTTTTTAACAAAAAGTGTGGTATCCACCTTTCCTTTTTCAAAATCATTTTTTAAGGTAAATGAACTAAGCCTTTCATACCAACCTCTTGGAGCTTGTTTCAAACCATATAAGGTTTTGTTTAACTTAAAAACATGGTTTGGAAATAATGTGACTCAAAACCGAGAGGTTGTTCAACATAGACTTCCTTCTCAATGATACCATTCAAAAATGCACTTTTCATATCCATTTGAAAAAGCTTAAAATTCATGTGACATACAAAGGCTAAAAGAATCCTAATGGCCTCTAATTTTGCTTAGGGGGCAAAAGTTTCATCATAATCTATGACAACCTCTTAGTTGTATCCCTTAACAACCAATCTAGCTTTGTTTCTAGTAATGAAACCTTGCTCATCTAACTTGTTCCTAAACACCCACTTACATCCTATAATTGGGTGTTCTTTAGGCCTAAGGACACGTTCCCATAACTTGTTTCTCTCAAATTGGTTGAGTTCCTCTTGCATAGCAAGTACCCAACTCTTATCATCAAGAGTCTCATCAATTGATTTTGGCTCAAGTTAAGAAACAAATACAAGATTATTATCTAAAAGATTAAGTTGAGATCTAGTACTTACACTTTTAGATGTATCACCATTGATCAAATCCTTAGGGTGATACTTGGAAAATCTCCAATCCTTGGGTAGATCTTAGCTTGGCTCTACTTGTTGTTGATGATGTTGGTCTTCATCTACTATTGATGAATCACCTTCTTCTTTGTCTTCTTTTCTTGTAGAATTTTCCAATTCCAACTTCTCAAAGTCACCTACAAGATCATCAATAAAAATACCTTTCCTAAGATCAAGTTTACTAGATTCATCAAAAACAACATTCATAGACTCTTCAACTACCATTGAACTTTTGTTGAAGACTCTATATGCTTTACTTGAGGTGGAATATCCCAAGAAGATACCTTCGTTGGTTTTTGAATCAAATTTTCCAAGATTATCCTTGGTGTTCAAAATATAACACTTACATCCAAATACTCTATGGTATGATATCTTGAGTTTTCTACCATTCCACAGCTCATAAGATGTTTTATTAAGAATGGGTCTTTTAAAGACTCTATTTACAATATAACATGCAGTGTTAATGGCTTCGGCCCAAAAGTAATTTGGTAGAGAATACTCATTGAGCATTGTCCTAGCCATTTCCACCAATGTTCTATTTTTCCTCTCTATAACACCATTTTGTTGTGGTGTTCTAGGAGTTGAAAAAATATGAAAAACTCTATTCTCCAAACAATAATTTAGCTTGGGAAGTCCTTCCACTAACTTTCCTTTAGATGGGCTTTGAAGTAGATCCATACTTGCATGTCCAAGCCTTCTATGCCACAACCAAGCTTCATTGCTCAAAGACATAAGACATTTAAAAGATTGGTTAGCCAAATTGTCTAAGTCAATTGAGTAGGTATTACCTTTCCTTTCATCCTAGAAAATAACCTCATCATCCACTAAAGTGGTGACTCGGCATTCTCTAAGATCAAAGGTGACTTTGTTACCTTTGTCACACAATTGACTTACACTCAATAAATTATGTTGTAAGCCACTAACTAAAAGAACATTATCAATTAAAGAACAACCATTCTTGCTAATGGTTCCAATACCAATTACCTTACCCTTGGCATTATTACCAAATGTGACATCTCCACCATCTTTTTCTTTCAATGTCGTGAATAGCTTTCTATTTCCAGTCATATGCTTGGAACATCTACTATCCACATGTCAATTGCTTGATTTGGTAGCTGCCACACTCCCCTACACAACAAAAGTGAGTTACCTATTCTTAGGTACCTAAGCATACTTAGGTTCTTAGGGGTTAGAAGATGAAGGATCCTCTAGTTTAAGGTAAGCCTTCCTAATATAGCAATGAATATTAATGTGTCAAAATCTCATGCAATAATGGCATTAGAGTTTAGACTTAGAAGTCTTTCTCCTATGCACAAATTTAGTATGAGTATGAGGCCTTCTCATACCTTGATCATGTGAATGCATGCATGTGCATGTACATGTATGATGAGTAGGAGTAGAGAATTTTTTATGAGAATGACCATGTTGTCTGTTGTACATGTAGGCATGGTTAGCCCTTTGAGTCTTGGCTCTAAAGCTTAAAGGAGCCTTTCCTTTGCCCTCAAGCTTAGGAGGCTTAGTGCTAGGAGCACTTTTCTTCCCAATTACCTTAATGCTTGAGGTTTGAGGTTCTAAAGATCTAACAAATGTGGTTTAAGAAGATGAGGAGGCTCCATTGAAGCCTACACCATATCTAATTAGTGGAGGTCTTTATGACATAATCAATGTGTCCAAGGCTTATTTTCCTTTATAGAACTTAAAGATTAAGCTTCTAAGCTCAATGACTTCTCCCTTTAGAGTGTCATTCTCCTTTCTTAGTGAAGCTATTGAAGAAGATGATATAGAAAGACTATCCACTGATTTTTTAAGCTCATCATTAGATGCTCTTAGTTCTCTTACAATGTCATTGAGGGATTTATAATCATCCTCTATCTTTTGACATTTTCTTTTGTAAGATTTCATTTGTGACTTGTGTTTGTCAGATTTCATGGTTAGAGCCTCTATAAGCTCTTTATCTATCTCATCAAATTCAAAATTATAATTAGAATAAGAAGAAGTACTTACCTCATTAATAGAATCTTCTTGTGCCATGAAACAAATATTGGCAACTTCTCCTTCTTTCTCTTCTTCACTTGAGCTATCATCCCAAGTGGCTGAAAAGCTCTTCTTCTTTTCCTTGTCCCATCTCTTCTTCTTCTTCAATTTGGGACACTCATACTTGATGTGGCCTTGCTTGCCACATTCATAGCAAGTGACATCATTGGATTTTTCTCTTTGACTAGAAATTGTCTTCATGAAACCTTTTCCTTCTTTTCTTCTTTTTATCAACTCTTTTGTCCTCCTTCAGAGCATTGCTATCTCCTTTTCTTCCTTGTCATTTTCTTCATCACTTGAGGTAATTTCTACCTCCTTCTCCTTTGTTGAAGATTTAAGAGCCAGAGTTCTTCTCTCTTTTTTTGGTTTATCTCCTTGGCCTCTTAGCTTCTTCATTTGCTCATCTTTTTGTAAGTTCAACTCATGAGTTAAGAGTTTGCCTATCAACACATTTGTTAGCACTTTCCCAATCTCTAGATTGGACTCTTGGATGCTGCACACCTAGCACTAAATTTATCTAAAGGAAGAGTTTTGAGGATTTTTGTGTTTACCTCATAGTTTATGAGTCTTTCTAAATTTTTTCATGTTGGTGACGATAGATAAGAGCCTATTCATCATTTTGGTAATGCTTTCATTGTCCTTCATCATGAATAGCTCCCATTCGGTCACATACATCTCTAACCGACTTGACTTGACTAGTGTTATGCCTTCATGGTAGTTCTCAAATGTCTTCTAAATGGCATATGTTGTTTAACAATGTTGCACTCTTCCAATCTCTTCTTTATAGAGAGAGCTTAGAAGAATGGTCATTTCCCTCTTATTTTTGCCATTTGATCTCCGGTGAGCTTCAACCCATTCTTCTCTTAGGATAAGTTCTTCAATTTCATCCACTACCTAAGTGGGTGGCTTCCATTCTTTGACAACCACATCCCAGAGGTCCACCACATCTGTGTCAAGGTAGATTTCCTTTCTATACTTTCAATGAGTATAGTCAATTCCATTAAAGTTAGGCTTGAAGTGTGAGTGGATTTCCTCTTGTGCCATGATCTTTTACTCACCAATAAAAGATTTTTTGAGTGTTTTGGCTCTAATACCACTTATTGGCCCTAGGCTCTAAGAAAGGGAGGGTTGAATTGGTGTATAAAATTTAAAATAAGAAGGAAAATGAGTAAAAGAGAGACATAAGATTTATAGTGGCTTAGGTATAATCAACCCTACATCTACTCCCCAATTCTTTATAATTAGGTGCTCCACTATCTTCAAATGGTGTTTCTAAGCTCACACTAAACTTTTACACTTGTGTTTTTAAGACTCACACAATAACCTATACACTTATGTTTTTTAGGCTCATACAAAAACCTTTACACTTGTATTTTTAAGACTCACACAATAACCTCTTTTAGTGTTTTTATAGGCTCGCACTACAACCTTTACAAATGGTGTTTATGCTTACACCAAACAATCACCTAAGGAAGAGAAAAGATTGACTAGTAAAATTGTAAGAGTTTGGGTTACAAATTAATGAATTCTCTTTTATTTACATATATTTAGTGAGATATTTATAGCCTCTACCCACCAAAGAGATGTTGCAATAAAACTAATAGCAAATCCCCAAAGTATGCTAGATAGATTATGCATTAAATGCTTGTCAGGCTTCATTCGCGGTCGCTACTACTCTTTCGCAGTCGTGAATTTCCAATTTTCCATACGGGAGCCCAAAAATGCAGTGAAAATCCTCATTTATGTCTAATGGCTAGTCCACGTGTCATCTTCTCATTGGTTCACTAGAAAAATATAGTCGATGCCTACCATCTACTCACAAAAGTAGCGGTTGCGATTTTTATTATACAGGATGCAACTTAGGACACGAATTCATCTGTCAAAATGTTCATCTTCTTCTTCATGATTCACGGTTGCTACCCACAAATTGCCATCACGATTTTTGTCTTCCAATGATCACTTGGGACATTTGTCATGTTATGGTTGTGGACTTGATTCCCTCTTGAGTTACTTCATAATTCGTGGTCACGACTGAGGCGTGACACACACCACGAATTTGTCTGTGACTTTGGTTCTCCTATCATTAAATTGGTTGTAGCAGAGAAGTGACTCACGAATTTGCCTGTCCAATTTTTCAACTTCCTTAGTCTAGATCGCGGTCGCAATTTATAATGTTGCGATCACGAATTAAGAGACATTTTGTTTTCTTTAAAGATTATGGACTTCATCCAAGTTCAAATTTAGAGACTAACTAAAAACTGCAAAACAACACTTAATTGAACCATAGAATTGATCAATCTCCTTTGTCAAGACCAAAAAAGGTTTAAGACTTTAAGATTAACCATCCTAGTCTAACAAAGCTAAAACACCTTACTCACAAAAGCCATGAATGCAGTTGGTGCATTAGTCAAATCAAATGGCTTCAGCAAAAATTTATAATGCACGTACCTGGTCTAAAAAACAGTTTTTGGTACATTCGGGTTTGAAATTTTGAGCTGATAATAGCTTGATTTCAAGTCATTTTTAGAAAACACTCATGTTCCTTATAACTGATCAAATAGATCATCTATTCTTGGCAAAGGATATTTATTCTTCACAATTACCTAATTCAACTACCTATAATCAAGAGATAACCTTATTATCCCATCTTTCTTTTTAATAAATAACACTGGAGCTCCTTAAAATGGTACACTAGGTCTGATGAATCCCTTTTCAAGTTATTCCCATAATTAAGTCTTCAATTCTCTTAACTTAGTTGGAGCCATCCTGTAAGGTGGAATGAATATTGGTGTTATTCTTAAAACTAACTTAATTGTGAATTTTTTCTCCCTATTAGGTGGCAAATCTGGTAAATCAATTTGAAATACATATGAAAACTCATTTACCATTGCAATGTTCTCAAGTAATTCATTTGTGAACATAATGTCTACCCATTGTGCCAGATAAGCCTTACAATCACCTTTAATCATGTGAAAAGCATTGATAGCAAAAACTAGACATATATGTATAATTTGTCTTTGCGCTTGACACACAACCCTTATTTGATTGGGAGATTCCAACACAACTTCCTTATTAAAATAATTCACCATTATATGATATTTAGTCAACCAGTCCATATCCAGTATCACATCAAATTCATGGAGTGGCAATCGGACTAGATTTTAGTATTCAACTTAGTCTCATCAATGTGAATCACACAATCATAACATACCTTATCCACAATCATCACATCTCTCAAAGGAGTACTCACACATTGGTTAAAACCCAAATGTTGATGCTTATTACACAATTGGTATGCCATTTTTAATGAAATGAATGAATGTGGGGAGCTAGATCAATTAATACATCAACTTCTAAATCATGGAGAACAACTTTACCAATGATAACTTTTAGAGTAATGATGGTTTCTTACCAGTCATGGCAAATACTCTAGCTTGCATCTAGTGTTTAGAACTCTAACCTTTTGATCATAACCTGACTAGTTGCAGTTGTTCTACCTTTACCTCTGCCCCTGCCAAAAGATACTCCAACTCCACTTACTTTAAAAACTTTAACATGGATTTTTATGCAGCTCTGACTCTGCCTCCCTCTGATACTTTAGACCTTTTAAGAAAATCTCTAAACATATGATTAAAAGACCCACTGAAGTAGCCCCCACCAATTAGTTCCTTACATTCACCCATATGTTACCTCTCACAATGTACATTTGAGGGTTATTGTTGCATAACTTGGCCTTGACCTCTACTTGCATAAGATGGAACTCCTAACCCCCTACCTTTATAGCTAGAGTGGCCACCCCTGGCACTAGACTGTGATGGCATATAATATCCATATTTACCTTTTTTTTTTTTTACTAAAATCTCCTTTAAACTCAGTAAGCCCCCTTTTTGCATGTTGTTTTGTCCTTTCTTTTTCCAATATTCCACCTTGATTACATTAGCTTTTAGCTTAGTATGACTCTCAAGATCTATAGCTGTGATCTTGCTTCTAATCTCATATCTCAATCCCTCTTTAAACTTTTGACATTTGTCTTTGCCAGTAGTTATCTTAAAGGATGCATAAAGACATCATTGATTAAATTTTACCTCATACTCAACTACAGTCATCTCCCCCTATTTTAGATTCAGAAATTATCATCTTGTGTTATCTTTATATACTTTGGCATGTAATTATTATTGAACTCATGAAGAAAATCATCCCATGTAAAAGGTTGGACATCACTCACTGAATGATTTTCTAGTAATCATATGCATCCCCTTGTAATGGTGACACTGCATAATCAAACTTTTCTTCTGGTGTGCATTTCATCAAATTCAAAAGTCTATGTGTTTACTTTAGCCATGTCTATACCATTGTTGGACTTGTGGTACCACTGAAGTCAAGTGCATCATGTTTTCTCAATTTGTCATACCTTATTTCTTTTTAATTTTTTAGACCTTGCATTGTTTGTCCACAAGTTCTATATTGGGGTTATCCATGAGGTATGTGCCGTACATGAGAGAATGTGTAGGAGATTTAACTCTATTGGCAAGTTGATCTCTTGATAATTGGTATAATGCTTTGATGGAATGCAAATCTCTTTGGTGAGTCATAGATACTACCATGACTATTCTATGCTAATGCCCTAAAGACATATAAGACTATGTTATATAGTAATGCATAATAGTGCAAAAGTCATGTCATGTTCATATGTATGTCCCTATGGAACCTATCCATGTTCTAATACTAAACACTGTAACACTCATTTCCATTTATTAAACATGACATTCATGTCTAAGTATCATGCGTAAAGGTTAACATATCATTCATACACAACCAAAAAAGCATATCAATTTTCTTATTTAATGTATGTATATGTTAAGTACAACTGATTTACTATTCATGACTATAATTGATTTCTATCTAGGGAAATGTACATGACATTAGGAGAGAGCGAGTGGGAATTTAATTGATGACCTATGCTCCATGTGTCCATATGTAAAATTTTATGCTCTAAATAGCCCATATATTATGCTTCATTGTCTGGAAAAAAAATGATGATTTGGCGAGTCACGACTTAATGAGTAAAAATAATAATCATTTTAATGACGCAAACAACAATCAAATATCATTAAGATACATTACAAGTACAAGAATTGATTAAGCAAATGCAAATGCAATATATTGATTGATTTTTTTCATGACCTTGTAAGACAAACACTGCTCATGAGAATTCACATGATTCAAGTGACATTTCATTTTGTTGGCCAACATATAACATGTGATTCATTTGATCAATAACATGTGTCATAATAGGACATATTTATCTCTTTGCCAATTGATTTACAAGTGTTAGACAAGCCAGTCACAACATCCTTTTAGTTATATATGTAAGTGTTTATTCACAATGGTATAGTAAGTAATTATTAAGATCATATAACTCTCACTTGACTTGCATTCACATGCAAAATTTCACAATTCAATCTCATATACACATAATAAAATACAATCATATCTTAAAATTATCATATATACACATTAGAATCCAATTATGACTTTTAGTCACTTTTGATGCAACCAACCTTTATAATAGGTTTGAACCTCTCTCTTGGGCTTCTTTAATGCGTTGAGATCCTAAAATTTGATACATGTATGATTAAAAATATGTCAAAATGAGATTGCATGGTTGGAATGCAACGATGATCATGTTTCATATAGGTGGATTTAGCATTTATGCTTACTATTCTTGTATGGTTGCATAGACTTTGCTACACTCTCAGTGCCTTTCGCTATATTATCAAAATGACTTGATTATTTTTTGTGTATTGCTCATATGAATAAGTGGTATCAAAGCCAAGTTCTTCATTTTTCTAGAGGGTAAGATATATGGTATGCGTCAGCCAAAGGTGTTACATAAACCATGGAAAATCCTAATAGCAATCTAGTTATACGTATTGATATAGCTTCCTCTTCTCAAACCACACCTACTACACCTTTAACAGTTACTATTCCTCCACCACCAACCTTTAGACGATCAAGTTCATCAAAGATAGATTATCTTTACGAACTTAGTTACATCCCTGATAGCCAAAAAATCCAAGAAACCAGCCTACCATTTCTGAACCCTTATGATGCTTTCCAAAGAAACAAAAAAACTTGAACTAGATCTATCAGATCTCTCATCAAACCTTTACCAAAGACTGTAAAAGAATATGTCCAGTCCTCTAGCTTTGACCAATATCCTATCCAAGCTACTGGGCAAGAGCAGTTTATAACTCTAAAAATCCCTTCAAAGTTCATCCAGCAATGGATGTCTGAGGGATACACTCATATCCATTTCGAAGCCATAAAACTTGTAGTAAGCTACCATGGGCGAAAGGGGCTTCCTACTTTTGCCAATATAGCACTCTTAGACAATAGGTACATCCAGTACCAACATGTTGTGATAGGCACAGTAAAAACATCCTTGAATGTAGAATCAGTAATGTTCACTTTTTTTCCTAACTTTAACTTGTTCTTATGAGATCCACATGTCCTCAGCGCTCTTAAGGTCTAGATCTAGATAGTTAGAGCACCTCAAGTTTCATCTGCTATAGTAGCCACTCTCCACTATCAAATGATCTACAAAATCCACAATCATTCACTGGATCTGTCTCTCCCACATGAAAATGATGCCTTGCTCATTATGGTAGATACCCAAAATGCCCAGACCTGCATACACATCCCTAGACAAATCACTAGGGAAGAACTGACCAAGTTGTTGCTAGAAAAATGGGTCACTAGTTATGAAAAGATGCATAAAGGTGCTCAACCAGTTCAGTCAACTGAGCCTGTTTACTATAGATGTGCTGATGGAACTACAAAAACAAGGTTCAAAAGATCATTGCCTTTAGGAGGAGGTGCAATCTTTACAACCTAGTTCATGATGACTCCTTATGAGTTAGAAGTAGGCATACCAGTAGTTTAATTCCAAACTGATGGTAAACCCATTTATCCCTTTGAAATAAATGGTCATCGATTCTTCGACAATTGTAGCTGTGATGATTGTCTCTATGACTGGGTAGAAGAAAAAGAAGGAAAAAAGAAGAAAAATGGCAAATGTTTGGAGAAAAAGTTAAGAAGAAGATATGAAGATGGAGACCCTTCAGTAGGATTGCTCGGAGATCCCTCTCGAAAATATGACTATCTTGTTAAATATGGTCCTGATCCTATTGAACCTGTACCACCATCTAATACCAAAAATGTTCCTGTTCACAGACCACCATCTAAGCCACCTTCATTACTTTGTTACAAACAATCCCTATAACACCTAGACACTGAAACACCTATACCTGCAGTCCTTCCTCAGGTATGTATGTATCAACCATCTCAGCCTTCCTTTTCAAATGAAGATTTTCCACCTCTGCATGATCAGACAAACCTGAACACTCAAATAAGGACCATGCCTCAAATTAAGAATCTTATATGGATAGACTCTAAAAGACAGCCTTTGAATGTTACCCCAGTAAAAGCAGTCTTAAACTGGCAAACCAGTAATGCACAAGATCAAAATCAGATTCTCAAGAACATTGAGTCCAAAGTTGACAAGGTTTCTCTGTAGGTTCAGAAGGTAGAGGAACGTCTTACTGAGCACCAAAAGGATATGTACGAATTAATGGTAAGACTACAGGCACAAGTGGAAATAAAGCACAAGAAAGTCATGAGCCTCATTGATCAGAGGGCACATGCAAAAGAAATCAGGCGAAAAGCTATGGAGATACAGAGGTTCAAAGACCATATACAACGAATTGAGAAAGGACCTCCAATGCTCACATATTTCAAACAAACAAACCTATACATATCCCCTTAGCCTACCCCTTTCACCTGTCTACTCAACTAAATCTCCTATTCTCCAAATGCCAACAACGTCCAAACAAGAGTTAATGGGTCTTTCTGCTGATCGTTTCTACAAAAAGATTAGGTCAGGAAAATTCCCAATGGAATTGGATGCCTTCAGGAAAACCACCACCATAGATGAATCAGTTAAAAAACCTGACCTAAAACCTCCAACACCACCAAGTGCTACTATGATGAACCCAATTACATCTTACCTAGAAAAGACTTCAGCCTATCTCCTAGCCTTCCAAATGGCAACTGAAAACCCTTCTCCTTCTCAAACAGACTCTAGTACTAGTATGCCTACCACAATAGACTCCTCTTTAGAGGATAGTTCTGATGAAGAATTAGCTCTAAACCAGTTTATGGCAGACCTTCAAGAGTCATTTGCTAATCCGCCATGTACTGTAGATCCTCCTGATGAAATAGATATGAGTCAACCTCAACCAGAAAGAACTACTTATTCCAATGGTTGGCCATGGTTCACATTGGATGACATTACTCCAGATCTATATTGAGACAGATTTCAAAAGTTTCGAGCATGGATTGACTCACAAATGAAGAAACCAAAAGCTCATATTCGACAAGTCCTCGAAGAGTTTGTGACAATAATCACTAGTCGAATTAAATACTAGTATGTAGCTTTGGATGAATATTTTGAGCTCAGTTTGGTTCAATTCCCTGGAGCTGTAGAATTTCTTGGCATGTTGTACAATAAATTTGTGGGTAAACCCCCAAGAAGCTATAGACATTATTTGGAGAGAATTCTTTAACATGCAGTGTTGTTCGCTGGTAAAAAGGGATCTTGATCTCCATTACCAAAGGATGTCGAAACGGTACTACCAGCTGGGTGGCTAGGCTAGTCCTGATTTAAAGGAAGCATTTATGACATCTCTGCTAGAGCTTCTCTCTAATGCAATGCACTAGATCATTAGGCAGAAAGAGAAATCTGTTAATGATCTCACTTTTGGGGAAATGTATCAGTTAATGATGCAAGGCTTGGAGAAACTCTATAACAAAGGAAGTCATCACACAAATGATGGATAAACAAAAGAATCCATCACTCAAAAAGTCCTGTAGAAGAGCAAACCTTCTTATCAAATGTCCTAAAAAAGATCATGGGTCATGTGATTGTTCAACCACGAAGAAAAAACACAAAGATTGATCTTCAAGATGTTGACGTTGAGTCTCTACTCTCAATTGAAGATAAAGCTTCCCTAGAAACTGTTTTTGCTATCCAAGATCAATCCTCATCCAATGAAGAAGGAAATTTTCAAAGATTTCCCTACAGCTTAGAGATAACTCCATTAATGGGCCTTCCAACAAGTGGATCAATAGAAACCCATTCGGTGCCTTTAGCACATGTCTAAGTCTTGCCAGAAAAATATGTTAAGCCTATAAAGGTTATGGCCTTCATAGATACTGGGGCTCATCTCTCTATGATGAACCCAAAAGTTCTTCCTTCCAGATATTGGAAGCCTCATAGGAGGTATTTCCTGGCAGTGAATGGCCAAGTGTTCCACACCAACCTCATCACTTAAAAGCCCATTACTGTACAATTCTTTCTGGGTTACCACGTTCATTTCCATTTTTTAGGCTTCTTCTTACCCAACAAAGATATGGTCATTGGGTTTGACTTATATTGGAAAATGGCAAAACTCAAAATCTTCCCTATGGGCCTAAAGTACAAAGGCTACTTCTAGCCTTTTACTACGGTCTCATCTCTTTTTATGATAAACTCACTTACAACTCAATTACCTTTTGGTCTTTCCAATATTATTCAAAACTTGCAAACCCACTGTTGTGCAAACAACCATATAGAGTTCCTTACTAAACATCCAAACCCACTTTGGAAAAACCTAAACCTTTTCATAAGTCTGCCATTCAAGCTTAGTGAGGATGTCAATCCTACTAAAGCAACCCATCTGGGTATGAACCCTGAAGACCTAACCCTGGCCTATCAAGAAATGCTCAGATTTACTGGCCTAAGGTTTAATTGAACCTACTAATTTTGATTGGGCCTGTCAAGCCTTTTATGTTAACAAAAAATCTAAACAAACCTGTGGAAAAAAGAGTTTAGTCATAGACTACCAACCACTTAACCATTTCCTAAAATATGACAAATTCCCTCTTCCAAAGATTTCTTCACTATTTATTCATCTTTCTTAGGGAAAGGTTTTTTCAAAATTTGATCTCAAGGTAGGGTTCTAGTAGCTAGGAATCAAAATGGAAGATCGTCCCAAAATAGCCTTTTGTATTCCAAACCGACACTACCAGTGGACAGTCATGCCGTTTGGATTAAAAGTAGCCTATTCTTTGTTTCAAAAAGCAATGATAGGTATCTATGAAACTTTCCTCCATAGTGCTCTTATCTACATTGATGATATCCTCCTTTTCTCACCAGATATGGAGTCACACCAAAAACTGTTACAACAGTTTTTGGCACTTACCAAAGAATTTGGTATCATGCTTTCTCAGTCTAAGATGCAAATAGCCAAGAAAGAAATAGAGTTCTTACGTATGAATTTTGAAAATGGACAATATAGGCCTGGCCCATATATTGGAGCAGAATTGTTAAAGTTCCCAGACAAAAATCTTTCCCAAAAGTAGATCCAACAATTCCTGGGAATTGCCAATTATCTGAGAGACTTTGTCCCATCCTTTACAACTCATGCACGTCCTTTGCAACTTTTGCTAAAGAAATATTCCCCACCATAAACTGCATGTCACACTCAAGCTATCAAGACTCTTAAAGCAATAATGAAAAATCTACCGCCTCTCCAGATTCTTTCCATTGGAAAGAAGATATTGCAAATTGATGCAAGCGACAGCTATTGGGGAGCCATCTTATTAGAAGAACAAGACAAGAAAAAGAGAATCTATGCACATGCTAGTGGAGCATTTAGTCCAGCAAAGCAACATTATCACTCCACGTTCAAAGAAATCCTTGCTATAAAAAATGAGATAAAGAAATTTGAATTTCGCTTGATTGGACATCACTTCACAATCCTCATGGACTGCTCATCTTTTTCACGCATGTTTGAATTCAAAGGAAAAGTCATTCCTCATCCACAATTGCTTCACTGGAAAGATTGGTTTTAGCAGGTATAGTTTTGATGTCCAGCATATAAAAAGAGAAGCAAATCTAATCCCTGATCTACTATCACTTATAGTGGTTCAGCAACATGCTTCCTCTACTGCTCAAACTTTCACTTAGGCCTTTCTATTCCTTTTGTAAGCTCAAGAATAACCTTTCTATTTTACAGGCTCAAGGACAACCTTCACATCCACTCTCTTTTACAAGAAACAAGACAATCAACCTAACTTCTTGATTTTTTTTTGACATGATACCAACCTTTACAACTAGTAAAGATAGATCTAAGCAGTGTCAAATGCCTCTTAATTAGGTAGCAATACACTTTTAGTACTCAAAAAAATTTAATCTCAAAAGAGTAACAAAACATTCTCACTCTCCAAAAATACAAGCAACACAAAAAAAAGTTTGCACAAAGAGTTACAAAGATATTTTGTAGTTGTTTGCAAATATTCTCCAAAGTTTCTAACATCTTTATAGTCTTTAAAAATGCTTTTTATATAGTCAAACTACAAAACTAGACGTTGAAATAATTGATGTTCAGTCTGATAGCTTTTCTGCAAAACTAGATGTTAGAGGAGACAACACCCATTGTTCTTTATTAACCCCATGTTGAACTTGTAACGGTTACGTGCAATGCTTGTTTACCCTCCTTTTGCACCCATTAGCTTCCACATTAACACTCGTTAGAGCAGGAACAATGTTTGTGGTTCATTTTTCAGAAAGCTTGAACTTTGTGCTCTATTTTTCAACATCTGTACAATGGTTTCAGTGCCCATTGAGCAATTCACAATACTTATTAGAAACTCCTTCAATGCCTGTTGAGAAAGGTTAATGCTCATCTTGAGTTCCAGAAGTTTTAGCTCAAGTTTAGACACTTTTCCAATGCCTGTTGTGAATATGCAACACTTTTTGTTCGACCAGATCAATCCCTGTTACGAAAACACAACACCCATAATGAGGTCCAGCACAACTCAACTTGAAGTATTTCTCTAACGCTCATTGCAATGGGACAATACCCATAGTGAGGTCCATAAGACTTTGGCTATTTGTAACATTCAATCAACATCCACTATTCATCCTTCAATACCTGTTGAATTGGTCCAACGCCTATTGTGGATGTCTAACGTCTATTAGAAGGACCAGGCTGCAACACTTAAATAAAAATACTAAAATACAAACATTAGAACTTTCCAAGACTTTGTCATTGTTTTGTTATCATTTAAAATACATCATTCAAAGTAGATGAATACGTCCAATGCCTTTGAGTCACATATTCTCCAAATATTCTCCCCCTAGTATTCAAAACAATCTCCCCCTTTTTGAATATGACAAAACCAAGATGTTTTGATATCAAAAATACAAAACTTAAGCGCACAAATGATACCAAATGTTGAAACACAACACTATAAATATACAAATCAAAATATCCACACAAGGTTGGATACCAAATATACCACATAAGATACCTGATGTTAGATGTTAAAAACATAAATGATACCAAGTGTTACGCTATGCAAATAAGTGATATCAAACACAACAATCAAATTATCCAAAATTTCTCCCTCTTTTTTCATCATGACAAATAAAATATACAAAACTCTCCCCTTTAAAAAATTTACATTCTCCCCCTTACAAAAACATTCCTCCCCTTATAAACATACAAACAAACATAATGATACCAAAATTATAGAACACTTAGCAAAGGAAAACTCTTCTACCTTTTATACTTTCATGTAACAAATCACTCAAAGATATTCAAACACAAATACAGTTGACATAACTTGGGGTTACATGTTCTTTTTATAAATTGAGGAAATTAAAAAAGGAAAGGTAATTCTAGATATTCCTAAAATAAAAACACCATGGTTCAAAATTCAAACTCTCCCTCAGCAAAAGCATGTTAACAAAACAATAAGAGAGATAGAGATACATTACAGTTAATGATACCCATTGTTATGCTCTCCAAAATACAAATTTCTCTTCAAATACTACAGCTCCAATCATCATTGCTTCTCCATTTGGAGCAAAGGATGAGGAGTTTCCAAACTTGCAAAATTAAACTTTTTTTTGTATTTATTTTCTTTTGGATCCATATGGTTAGTAGCAAAAATATGTTCATCTCTTAATCTAGTATAATAAAAGTACGTTTTGTGACCCTATTTTCGATAATAAAAGCATTACCATACAAATGCTTTTTTAAACTTTTATGTAGAGCAAATGTGAGGTGGCTTCCTAAAAGATTAAAGTCTAAAATGTGGAGGACCCTGTGCATTCTTAACATACTTAGTTTCATAAATAAAAGCATGATTTACCTTTGGCTTCTGAGTGTATGAGTGAGTGAGAGCAGTTTTGATCATGCACATGTGATTTAGATGAAGTTGAGGGAGTTCTAGCTTTGGTAGAAGCTCTTATAAACTTTGACTTTAAGGTGGAAGGTTTAGAATGATTAAATCCCTATATCTATCTCTTAAAGTCTTTTGAGAGCCTTAAATAAGATCAAGTTTTTCTTTTCCTTTTGTAGAAGAGGTAGGTGAGTCTTTTATAATGGAGATCTCTTTCTTGAGACTTTCATTTTAAGAAGACATATTTTCATAAAATTTCTTCTCTTTTATCAAAGACTTATTTCCTTTTGTAATAGCTTAAAACTTTTCTTTAGTTCCACCAATTCAGTTTTCAAAATTTTATTTTTTTCAAAACTTTTATCAAAATTATTATTAGTGGATTTTAGGGCATCAATAAGATTTTCAATAGTAAACATGTTTTCTAACTCTTGATCATCCTCATCTAAATCACTATCAAGAGAATTAAAACATACATGTTTTGGATACCTCTCCTCCAAAGCCATGACATAGAGATTGATTCTTTTTCTTCTCTTTATCTTTAGCTCTTCTTCATCCTCACTTAGTTTAGATGCACTAGAGTCATCTCAAGTGGCTTTATAGGCTTTTTTCTTCTTGTAGTCCTCATCTCTAGCTTTTGGGTCTGCTTTCATGAGTCTAAGCCTTCCACATCCATAGCATTCAATTTGCTCAAGCTTGTCTTTACCTTTTTTCTTTAACATCCTTCTAACTTTATTTGTTAGAAAGGTTATCTGCTTTTCATCCAACTCTTCGTCATCATCTGAGCTAAGACATTTAGAGGTAGCTTTAAGAGCTATTCCAATCTTTTTTTTATTTGCATCCTCATATATGGGTGGAGCTTCTCTTTTCAGGCTCATCTCATAGTCAATGAGATTTTCCAACAGCTAATTAAGTCGCATGGTCTTCAAGTCCTTTGAGTCCTTGAGAGAGGTGACTTGTCAAGCCACTCCTTAGATAGACAACTCAGAACTTTCTTCACAAGTTCCTCATTGGTGAATGTTTTCCCAGGAGCCTTCATTTCTCCAACAATCTCAATAAACCGATCATACATTCTTGAGATTGTTTTATCAAGCTTCATAAGGAATGTTTCATACTGACAAATAAGGGTCTTCATCTTGTTTTCTTTGACCTAATTTGTTCGCCCAAGTGTGATCTCTAAGGCCTCCTAGATTTCCTTGGCAATTGACTTCATGCTCACTTTATTGTATTCACTTATGCTTAAGGTACAAAAAAGCATGTGAATGGCATTGTCATTGTTAGGTACTTGCTTTTTTTCTTTATCTGGCATCTCATCAATGTCTTTCTCTATTTGAGTCTCATCAATAAGTGTCTTCATTGGAATGTATGGAACTTTCTCTACAATTCTCCACAACTCAATGGATTCATACCTGAGAAAGTAGTACATTATACTCTTCCAATAATAGTAGTCTATTCCATTGAAGAAGAGAGGTCTCACAACTAATTGTCCTTCTAGTCCATGCTCATTTTGGGCTACCATGATCATATACTTCTTGCAATTAAGCTTCAACAAAGGATAGGCTCTAATACCAATTGTTGGAATGAGTGGCAGATGTGGCCACTCAAGAGAGGGGTGAATTAGGTTACAAATAAAAACACTCATAAACAAACTAACAAGAAGCAAACAACACAAATTAACACAAGGATTTTATAATGGTTTGGTAACATGCCTATTCCACTCCTCAAGCTTTCACTTAGGCCTTTCTATTCCTTTTATAGGCTTAGGAATAATCTCTCCCTTTTACAGGTTCAAGGACAACCTTCACACTCACTTTCTTTTACATGGAACAAGAGAGCCAACCCAATCCCTTAGTAATTTTCTAAGTATAATACCAACATTTACAATCACAAACAATGATAGATCCAAATAGTGTCAAATGCTTATCAATTAGACAATAAATGCACTTTTAGTGCTCAAGAAAACCTACTCTTAAAAGAGTAACAAAAATAATCTCACTCTACCCAAAATATAAGCAACACCCAAAAAAGGTTTGCATAAAGAGTTACAAAGATGTTCTCTAGTTGTTTACAAATGTTCTCTAAAGTTTTTAACCTCTTTCTAGTTTTCAAAAATGCTCCTTATATAGTCAAACTACAAAACTAGCCGTTGGAACAATTGATATTCATTTTGATAGATTTTCTACAAAACTAGCCTTTTGAGGAGACAACACCTGTTATTCTTCATCAACCCCTATGGAACTTGTAACAACTACTTCCAATGCCTGTTGATCCTCCTTCCATACTCATTGGCTTTCACATCAATACCTGTTAGAGCAAGAATAATGTTTGTTACTCATTTCTAGAAAATTTAAACTTTGTGCTCTATTTTTCAACATCTACACACATGTTTCAACCTCCGTTAAGCAATTCACAATGTCTGTTGGAAACTCATTCAACACTTATTGAGAAAAGCCAACACTTGTTTTGAGTTCCAAAAGTTTTAGCTCAAGTTTAGACACTTTTCCAACATATGTTGCCAATATACAATGTCTGTTGCTTGGCCAGATCAGCGTCATTGCCGAGGTCCTACACAACTTAACCTAAAGCACTTCTCCAACGCTCATTGCAAATGGACAATGCTTATTGCAAGATCTAAAAGACTTTGGCTATTTGCAACATTCAATCAATGTCCATTGTCTATCTTTCAATGCCCGTTAAATTGGCCCAATGCCCGTTGCTTATATCTACCTCGCGTTTGAAGGACTAGGCTGCAACACTTAAACAAAAATACTAAAATACAAATATTAGAACTTCTCAAGGCTTTGTCATTATTTTGTTATCAAACACATCATTCAAAGTAAAGGAGTGAGTCCAATGCCTTAGGGTCACTTATTGTGACATCCCATTTAAATCGCCATTAACTGCTCTAAGTCTATCCATTATTGTTAAAAGACCTTAATTCAATTATCATTTATTTATCATATTTTTCACACAATGTCTCTTGTTCACAACATAGTCACTATTTATAATAAAGTATACATGACTAAACCAGCTGG
>CATIWR010681724.1:0-27272 GCA_949677035.1 Omphalea diandra | reverse complement strand
TTATTATGTGAGCCTTGAAAACACAAAGTGTAAAGGTTGTTGTGTGAGCCTTGAAAACACAAAGTGTAAAAGTTAGGTGTGAGCTTGGAAACACCATTATGAGTTAATGGAACACCTAATTACAGAGAATTGGGGAGTAGACATAGGGTTGATTATACCCAAACCACCATAAATCGTGTGCCGCATCTTCTACTCATTTCATTATCCCTTACTTTAATTTTTTTTATACATCAATTCAACCCCTCTTATTAGTGCTTAGGGCCAACATAATGCTTATGTTTATGTGGGATTGCAAATCATTTATGCAATGAATAGGTTTATGTGAGAATGCCAATGAATGTGGATAGGGATGTTATATTTTTCAAGTGATTTGCAAGTGTTTGACAAACCGATCATAACATCCTTTTAGTTCAATATGTAAGTGTTTGTTCACAATGGTATATCAAGTAATCATTAAGATCATATACTTCTCACTTAACTTGTTATCACATGTAAAATGTCATAATTTAATCACATATACATGTAATATAACATAACCATATCATAAAAATCATCACACATACACATTATAATCTAATTATGGCTTTTACTTACCTTTTGATGTGACCAACCTTTATGGTAGGTTTGGTCTTCTCTTTTGGGCTTCCTCAAAGTGTTAAGATCCTAAAATTCAATACATACATGGTTATAAGTATTTCAAAATACTTATGAATACTTGGTATGCAATTTTGGGCATGTTCCATGTAAGTGAACTAAGTGTTTATGCATATTTTTCTTATATGGCAGCTTGACCTTGCTACACTCTCACAATAATAACTCTCGATATACTTATTCTAATAACTTGATTATTTTTTTCAAATAAACTAAAAATATAATGATATAACATAGTCAAATTTTAGGTCAATATAAGACATAGAAATTTGGTAAATTTGAATTTTGCTCTATTTCAATGTCCTCTCAATCTGAGTAGGTTCCATAATCTTAGGTATATCTCAAATTATACAAATCTAATTCTAAAACTAATTTACCAGAAGTTACAAAAGCACATAAAGGAATATTTTTAATGTTTACTCATTATCTAATTCAATCTATAAAGTTACCAAAACAAATGACTAATCTCAAGGTAAGCAGGTTTTCAACACATTGACAATCAATCATGATGAAGGGGAAATATCTGTTCAACTATACTAAATTTGGCAAAAATATTTTATAGGAATGTATATTAGAATAGATATACAAATTGCAAATTTGGCATATGATCAAATTTAGAATCTATGTCCATCAAATTCTTAGAAAATAGAATTAAAAGATTGATGAGGTTTGATAAGGTTTAGGGTCAATCACAATTAAAGAGGTATATCTCTTTCCACATAACAAATCAAACAAGAATGATTTACAAATATTTAGAGGAGATATAACCCTATAAATTTCATGTTTTACACTTTGTCTAAATCAACACATAAGGTCATCAAAATATATGAAAAAAGAAAGATTGAGGAGATTTCAACCCTAATGAAGGAGCCATAGTTCTTCACACACACCAAATTAAGAAAAAAATGTTTTACAAGCATTTAGATAGGGTATAAAGCTACAACTTTTATATTTTAAACTTCCCTAATTCCTCTTTTAGGGTTATGAAATTATGGGTACAAAATATATTATGACATTAAAACCAACACAATCAGCTCTTGTTTCTTTTGAGCTTCAACCTCCATACATGAGCTCTACCTTAGTTTACTCCATAATTTTTCCTAATCATGCATGTTTAACATGTTATGAGGGAGGAATTTCATATAGGAAGAAGATAAAATTACTTACCTCTTTTGCCAAAACTAAAGAAGTTTAGGGTTTCCTCCAAGCTAGCTCACTCTTCTTCCTCCCCTTCTTATTCTTCTTATTCTTATTCTTCTTCTTCTTCTTCTTCTTCTTCTTCTTCTTTTTTCCCTTCTTACTCCTCATTTCTTCCTTCTTTTCTTTCTTTCTTTTTATTTTCTGCACACTCTCATATTTTGCCTCTTTAATATGATCCTAAAAGATGAAAATTTTAATTTGTATACCTACCCTAATAAGACAAAATCTTGGTGTCTTGCTACCATTGGTTGGAAGTTCAATATTTATTTTTTAGTCCCTCTTATTCACTCTTTTGTCACCTCCATCCATTTCTTAATCCCTATATGCTCCTTATAGTTTCAAATAAACTCTAAAACACCATTATTTATGATGCTACAACATGCACACAACATAAGATAATTTGCCATGCAACTATACAAACATCACATTTATGTTCAAGTGTCCCAATTACAATGGTGTAAGTGTCATCATCATGCTTATCAAATTCACATATCCAAATAATCATTTATCCAATGCATATGTTCATGTGGGATTGTAAATCATTTGTGCAATGAATATGTTCATGTGACAATTTTAATAAATGTGAGACAAGGATAGTGTATGTAACTCCTCTGAGCTAATTGTCTAGGAGTGTTTCTTGTGAGCTGCTCTCATGTAAGGTGTAAACCTATATGCATGAGTATGCAAATTTTTATGCCATTGGAGACTTTGCCTTTTAGGCTTGTATGAGCAATACATATAGGCATAGTTGGCTTTAGAAAGAGCAACTCTCAAATGTGTGTGAGTGGATTGAGACTTAGCCTTTATGTCATTGGTCTTGGCATTTCCCCTTATGGAAACTTCAGGCATTTTCATAGATTTAGGCATGCTAACTTCCTTAGCCTTGACAAAGATTGTCTTGGAAGTATAAGGAGCAATAGAGGTAGAAGCATTTTATCTTAATCCATATTTTATGGATGGGCTCCATAAACTTCAATGATGGAGTCTAGTTTCTCCTTCCCTTTGGTAAATTTACTGAGATTATCCCTAAGCTTAGAGTTCTCAGCAACTAGAGACTCGACCTCCTTAACTAAGGTCTTTTGACTCTTAGCATAATCTTTTAAGGATTTATTCTCTTTCTTAAGAGTGGAGGTGTTAGACTTGAGAGTCTTCATTTTCATGGTTAGCTTGGTGATAATAGAATATATCTTAGCCCCATAATAAGAATAAAGAGGATTTACCTTATTCTCACCATCATTGTCAGTAATGTTGTTGGAGAAGTGCTCACTTAAGGACTCATATGAACTTTCCTCAATTACCATGAGACATAAATTGGGTAGCTCTTTTCTAGTGTCCTCCTTAATTGGTTCAGAGTCACTTGTATAATCCCAAGTAGCTTTATACACTACTTTATCTTTCTTAGAGGTGTTTTTCTTAGTACGAACTTTGCTCTTCCTAGCCTTAGGACAATCTGACTTGATTTACCCTTTCTCATTACATTTATAGCAAATGAGTTGATTCTTACTACTTTTCTTCTCGTATCTCCTTTCCCTTTTGCTTTTGAGAGAAATCTTTTTACTTTATTTGTTATGAGGGCAAGGTGCTCATCTTAACTGTTATTTTCATCATCACTAGAATAAGATATTAGTAAGTAAAAAGAAGAGGGGGATTCTGAGTGTACCTCTTTAGCTATAGTGCCAAGTCTTTCTTTCACATTCTAGAGCATTTAGATGTCTTTTCAAGTGTGATTTCATGAGCCAGAAGCTTTCCCATAAGTTCATCTAGAGATAGGACTTCCAGCTTGTTAGCCTTCTTTATGGCTATCTTCTTAGCTTCCCATTTGTCATTGGGAAGAGTTCTTAGGATCTTAGCAACCATGTCTTCATTGGAGTAGGACTTCTTAAGAGTTTTGAAAGTGCCCACAATATCAATGAACCTATTGTACATCTCATTATGGTCTCACCAAACTAGTATACAAGAGTTTCATACATATAAATATGCATTTGTATATTTTTCTTTTTAACTTCACTGTTGCCTTCATGCTTAGTTTGCAAAGTGTCCTAGATTTTCTTTGCAGATGTGCACATTTGCAGCTTTGCATACTGAGATTTGTGAATAACAAAAAAGAGTACATGCATGGCTCGTCTATTTTTGAGATTTTCCTTTTTTTCTTATGTTGTCTATTCACTCTTAGGCTTAGGAACATGAACATCTTAGTTGGAACTTCTCTTCCTGCTTTGATAATGACTATAGATTTATGGTTTCACTATCTAGAAAGATTTCCATATGGTTATTCCAATACTCATAGTTGTCTCCCTTGAAGAATGACAACTTGTGGATTGATTGTGATTTCACATAACTTGCCATGATCTTTACTCTGAACACTTAAGCTTCAACAGAGAGATATGTTTTGGCATCAATTGTTGTCCCTTGGTGCCTTAGAAGGGGGTTGAATAGGATAATGATAAGTAAAACTCAATGACTGATATATGCGAAAATTAAGAGAAATAAACACAATCAATTTATAGAGCTTCGACACAACCCTACATGCATTCTCTCCTATAGTCTTCCACTATAGACTTTCACTATCAAGATAGACTTTAGGTGCTATCAATCACTTTTACATAAGTAGTTTTCAAGCACTACTAAGTCATTACAAGTAGACTTTCGGGTTCTATTAAAATTGTTTTCCAAAGCAGTTTATAGGCACTACCTTAAACCTTTCACAAAAATGATTTAAATATACAAAGATCTTCTTAAACCAAAAAATTTTCTCTAAAAGATTTATAAATAAAAATTGAGATAGAATACTCTCACTCAAGTAATAAACAATAATGATCACACTCATAAATTATGCTTGACTTGGTGGAGAGTTTTGAGAGAAGTCTTAAGCTTATTCTTCAACTCTATTTTTGAGGATGTCCTAAGTAAGCTTTTGACAATTGGTCTTCCCTTGAAGCTAGATCACACTTGTTTCACCCCTTTTATCAAAGATAGTTTTCACAACGGAATAAACTCAATTTGACCGTTTCTTACTTTTTTTTTTTAATTTTGTTAAGGGAGAGTCCTTTTAAAAGTAGAGACACGAAACTAGCCATTAGATGGAAGGCTGTCATTCCATGTTAAAAAGTAGTCATTCAATGCTTATTATACTATCTCTAAGCTCATTGTTGGGTGAAAATACAACTTCAATGACCATTGATTTTGTTAAAATGGCCGTCGAAACTAGCTGTTAGAGAAAGATCTATCTAGATGCTTATATTCTGACTTTCTTAATTTTTTAGTCACTAACTCCTTTAATGACTGTTGGAGCTACGCAACACCTGTTGGAATTAAACTTTAACTCCTATTGGAATATAGATAATGCATGTTGAAAGATCTCTAAGACAATGTGAGTTTGATGCTCTGTTTTTTAAGATATTGTACATTCTTTCAACGACTATTGTTTTTGGTTCAATGCCCATTGAAAAGTGTCCTAATGCCTGTGGAACATTTGATCATCTCTCATTGGAGAGTCTAGAAACTCTAGCTCTACCCGGGTGCTTTTCAAACGCCCGTTGGTATAAGTCCAATGCTTGTGTTAAGACTTTAAGGTTTCTTTTCACACCAAGTCATTTGGTCCAATGCTTATTGCAAAAATGCAATGCCTATTGAGGTTTTAATGATCAACACACATTGCAAAAATTTAATACCTATTGAGAAAGTTTTCTTGCGAAGCTCAAGAGCTTTTAGCATCCAACGTCTATTGTGCAATGAAAGAGTTGATGGTTGAGGGGTCCAAAAACCTTAACTCATATTTGGGTGTCACTTCAATGCCTGTTGTGTATCTTCAATGCTTGTTAATGAAGTCAAAATGCCTATTGAAATCCCATAACACATGTTGGCTTTAAATACTTTGATTTTTTTTCCAAAAACACTTCATTTTAAAACCTTTGATCAACAAATTAATGTACCTATAAGATCTTTTACACAAACTCAAATAGGAATGAGTTTTTAGATGTATTTGTAATCATCAAAACAAGCTTGGTTTACAAAAACTCCCAAATTAGATTCAACATCATAGAAATGTATAATCATTTCATAGATTTTATGGCATCATTTAAAGTTTAGGCAAAAAGAACTCTAATAAAGGCATGATGGCAAAAATTCTTAGAACTCTACTTAAGGACAAATAAGAAGCCAAAAAAAAAAAAAAAAAAGAAAGCTAACAAACTTAAAGCTCTCTCACTTGATGAACTAATGGTAAACTTTTACTCATGAGATTACCTTAGAAAAGCTTAATGATGATGAAGGTTAAAAGAAGAAAGATATAACATTAAAAGAAAAAAATATAGTAAAAGAATCACAAACTTTTCATCGTCATCTTGTGATAGTAAAAATGAAATGGATAATGATCACATGACATTTATCACAAATTAGTAAAGAAGCTCATTGTTTGTAAGAAAGGGAAATCCAAAAGAAGCCATAAGAAAAAAAAGTCCTTTAAGAATTAGAATATCATATACTTTAGGTACAATGGACCTAATCATCTCAAGATGGACAATCCTAAGTTAAAAAAATCATGAAACTCCTTTAAAAAGCCTTACAAGAAGAAAAAAAAGGAGCTTTTAAGGCTACATAGGATGACACAAGTGATTCAAAATGTGAACTATCATAACTTAAAGAAATCAAGAAACTACTTTATGAAGCTTTACAAGAAGAAAAAGGAAGCTTTAAGGCTACATGGTATGAGAAAGAAATAGCCAACGTTTGCTTTATTGATATTAATCAAGAATAAGAGAAAGTTTAAGAAGAAGTGCCAAAGTAAGGTGAAGTAAGTGGAAGTAATTATAGAAAAGATGGTGATGACAAATAAGAGTTAAATATTCTTAATTCATCTTCACATGGTGAATTTCATGGCATCATTGGTAACTTGACCAAAGAATTTCATAAAAGTATTTAAGAAAAATAAATCTTTAAAAACCTCTTCTTTATTGCTTCCAAAACGAGTTAATTCCTTGACAAACTCTTTAAAAGTTTTTAAAGCGTTAAACAAAAAGGTTAGAGCTTTGAAAATTGAGAACTCAAAAGAAAAAGATAGTTCTAAGTTTTTAAAAGGAAAAGAAAATTTTGGTTCTAATTTATAAAGTTTAAAAAAGCCCTTTGATCAAGTATGGCTTTAGTTACATATGAATATTTTTTACTTTTACTTCTACTTTATCTCTATCTATGATTATCTTTATGAAGGCCAAGTGTGAACACTAGATTTTTGGATTGGTAAGATGTGAGATCAATGATAAGAACTATGTTAATTTCGTCGTGAGAGGATAAAGGTAATAATGCCTAAAGAGGGGCAAAGCTTGAAAAAAACCTTTAAACCAATCCCATTCTACAAATACCTAAACCTAAGCACTTTCCTTTTAGACTTTTCAGAGAATCGTTACATAGCCAAGTATATGGTTGCACAATTAACTTGCATGGCTATAGAGGAATATCATAAAGTCAAAAAATGAGAAATTTTTCTACAATAGTGCTATCTTTTTTCCCTTTATCAGTACAACCAAGTAATTGGTTAAAGTATAGATAATCTCTTAGCTATGTAAATAACTTGAAATCCTAATTCTAGAATATTCATTGATCTCATCCACTTAAAAGGTGGAAAGAATGATGGGATGCAACTTGTGTTGTTTATAAATATTCCCCTCAAAAGAGGGGGAGAATAGGCCAACTTTCCTAGCCAAATGCTACCAAATTAAGGACTTAAAGCCATAAGAAACATGCCTAAGCATAGAAAACTCAAGAACCTAGACACAACACCAAAGGTTTAAGGATAAACTAAGTGAAGCTCCTCTATTAGCATTGGAATCATAGCTTTTTTATGAAGAAATCCACTATGAAAAGTACTTTAAGGGTAGAAGCTAACCCCCTCCACTTGAGGGCCCATTCTTTTCCCATCTCTTTTCTATTTTCCTCATTTTTTCTGTTTAATTTTTTTTAATACTAACAATAGACCTAGTGGTCTATATAAACACCTTATTATTTGAATAAACATTTTTATGGTATATACAAACCACTAATTGGTTTGTAGAGACTACAAACAATGCTCACAATACTATTCATGATAGTAAACTTCGACCATTTTCCTTTATTCCCTACTTTTCCCCAAGTTTTTTAGGCTTATAAAGGGATTTATTAGGATGGGTAGCAACAATAAATGACCTTATGATCCTTAGTTAGCTTTGATTCATTTTTAAGACTCATTTTATGTGTCTATGTGTTCACTCCCTCTTTACCTTTTTTTGTGTTTAAATATGCACACTTTTATGTCATTATGTTTGGCGTGGATGAAAGATGATTGGGAGATGTTGTAACATTTAAGACCCATGTGATTCATATGTTTTTGTTTATTATCCATGATATATATTATAAGCACTGAATTTTGGATTGCCGAGATATGAGGCTAATGATAGGAAACTTGTTAAATCTATCCTTAAAAGGAAAGAGGAAATAATTCCCAAGAAGGGGCAAAAGCTTAAAAAAAAGTCTTGAATCAAACATAGCCCTCAAACACCTAAACCAATAAAGCCTTTAGGAGAGATTCTGAAAGTGGTATGTATAATAAATTTAGTTGGTTGTACAACCAACTAAAGTGGTTTGCATAGATAACTTATAGTTTATACAAATAACTCCAAAAGGCCCAACAACAAGAAGCTTTCAAAACAATGACCAACCAAGCCTTGTGGTTGTACAAATAACCCATGGTTTGTATAACCAACCTTTGGTTTGTATAAATAGCTTCCAAACACTAAATTCCATAAGAGTTGTTAATCTTATTTAAAAAGAGTTTGAGAGAGGAAGGAATAGGATGCAATCCATGCCATAGGGCACAATTACACCACTTCCCTCTCTAAATACCCTTTCATTTAAAGGGGAGGGAGGCCAAGAAAGACCCTAAGGAAACTCTGCCAAACTAAAAATTCAACCCTAAATAACATTCTTTTGCAAAAAACCTTAAAAACCATAACCTTAAACTAAGTAATTCAAGGTAAAAACCAAGCCCACCACTTTTAATCATCGTTTTTCTTTTTTACATATTTGGGGAAGATTCTTACACTTAGAGTGCCTCTAAAGGCTAAGAGCAAACCCCTAGGCCATACTAGACCTTTGTTTCTCGTCCCTCATCTTCTTCTTTCTAGCATTTTTCTTTTTTTTTTTTTTTAATTCTACTTGAAATAAACCTAGTGGTTTATACAAACATATAGTTATCTATACAGACTACTATATGATCTGTATAGACCACAAGTTGGTTTGTATAAATCTTAAATACTATTTACATGTACCATTTACAATTTGTATTATTCTTGATTTCTTTTGGGGTTTTTGGTTTCTTTTTTATTTCTTGAGCCTAATAGTGGATGGAATTATTAGTTATGTGACGTAGGCCAATGCTTGTAATGGATATTTTCTTAACAATGTCATGGTTGCTTTTTTATTAAATATCTCTTTTATTTACAGCTAAATGATAAATTTCATGAATAGTTAATTCTACCTAATATTATCAAGTGTGTGACTTGATAGTAAAACCTTTAAGTATAATGAATTCTATTCTAAACTGTCCCTAGTTGATCATTATTGTTGAGATAATAATGAAAGGAGACTAGTATGTGTTTGATTGATGACTATATTTTACTAGTCATGGATATGTGATATTAAGTCAAACACATAGATACATGTTTAAGAAACATTGTATTAGATTGACCCACTTTGAGAAGACTATATGGATTAATAGTCATAAGTGATTCTCATGCAATAGTATTAACTTAATCCTCTGACATGGAAATCATCATAGATTCTAATATGATGAACTTCATGTTTTAATATAGTCTAACATTATCTTTAATCGAATGATCATACAAATTAATATTAACATAGAGTATATCATATAGAGGAATATGAGTGATTGAGAAGGAATTTGTCCCTTATATATTTTTATGAGAAATATATCTCTATGGCCTTCGATAAGTTAAACTAAAAAGGATTGCATGACCATGCGGTAATGAGTTGATAAAGGTTATTAATGCCATTTTATATTAGTCTATTTAGGGATCAAGAAAGAATTAAACTATATAAGGATGACATGATCTGTGCCTTATGTTCAATTGAGATATAATGTGGCAAAAGAATTATACTACTATTTGTGAAATAGGTTAGGTCAAATTATTGACCTTCACATAATTTGGGTAGTCATAATGTCTTACTAAAGGCCACTTATTACTTGTGAGTCAAAATATATTTTTGGACCACTGCCAACATTATGTGAAACTGCAGTATAACACACATAAAATAGGCCCAAAACAAAATAGGGTTTTTGCTACTCTATTTATAATTAAGATAATTAAAGATATTATCTAAAATTATAAGATATCTATTTCATTTTAAAAGGATTAAAACAAGATAGGATATTATCTGTATCTTTAAGATACAGAGTTGGCATAAAATAGCTTAATGGTTAAGATATTTATATGTGCATACACGTTTTAGGGTTTTTGCATGAGAGTATATGCTTACGTTTTCTTTAGAAAACACAACATTTTAGAGAGAGTAAAACCCTAGTGCTAACTCATAACTCATTTTTGGAGAAAACCTATACATGTTGATACTTGTAGAGAGTCATCATCATTTGATGATGTCTAGATCTAACTTTAAGCTTAAGGTAAGGTGTTACCAATGTAAACTGCCTCTAAGCCTTCCAACAGATCATAAGCTTTTTACACAAATTGGTAAAATTTGCATCATTTCCTTTTGGTTTAATTAAATCGCATAGATCCTTGGTGGGATTCTTTGTAGAAAATTTGTTATTTTTTCCATTGTGTTTGTTCTATGAATCCTAACAGGAATTTGTTCTACGAATCTTAATAGGAATGTGGTAGGTTGCAATAACCAATGACTCTCATCTACCATGCTTTGGCTACATATCACATATGAATAAGATTTAGGGGTGATTTACATGCCTTATATTATGCTTATATTGTTTTCTTACCCCTTTAAGCTTCAATGTGATGGAAAGTGATAGGGAAAGGCCCATAGAGCCAATGACCCTTTGATTCCATTTTGTTTTATAGATTTTGTTATGTTTATTTATGTATTTTGTTACTTTGTCCTTCACAATCTTGAAGGAGGTTAGATTAGTCCCCATATGGCTAAGTCTACCATTTTTATCACCTTTATGGCATATATTATAAATACATTCCACTTGAATGAGGTTCTAAACATGAAGGATCCCAATCAATGATCCTTAACATATTGCCTATTTAAGTTTTCTTGGTCATATTGATGTATGGTTTGTCTTCTTACAATAACTGACATCTTAACCCTCTTTATGGCTAGAAGTGCTTCCTATGTTGCTCTTAGCACATCCAACACACTTAGGGCAATTTAGGAGAGGTTCTTAGAATTCCTATGGCCTTATAAATTAGCCCTACACTTTATCCAATTATGTTTAATGCTTTCATTTATATGCTTTTCACATCGCATGCCTTTATAATGCATTTTTATGTCATTAATGCATATTATGATCCATTATGTGTTATTTGAGTATGATGTGATGTTTAGCATAATAGGTGAGGACCTTAATTAGCCTTTTATAAGGTTAATGTTGATGAATCTCCAAGGGTAAGTGACTTAGGTGTTCTCATGGTAAGGTAAAGGTGACATGGGTCCTACTCTTTATTTAACTTGATTAGGTTTAGGGTTATTATTTCTTAAAGTTTAATCTTATATTTTAATGACTAACTTATGATTAGTTTTACAGGTTATAAAGGCTAATTAGGGCATATTTTATGTTCATTCATTTGATTTTAAGTGTCCCCCTTGTGCTTAACAAATGTATCCCCATCCCCGTGGTGAATGAATGTATTGTTTGATTATTCTGAATGGATGAACACATGCTAGATGTATGGTTAAGACCATCTAAAATGGTTTAAGAAATCAATAAGGATAAAAATTATAAATGTGAACCAAAGATACTTGAAGGCTAGACTTAAAATCTGAGTAGTTTAGGGGTGCCTAGTCTCTTCTCCACAACATGCCCAATTTGTGAACTCAATCTTTAATGAGGTTAAGATAGGTTTTGCCTTTTAGTTAACCTATCAGGCTAAAAACTGTTGTCTAGAATTTTGTTTTGACAAAAGTTAGGTGGTGACTTTATTCAAGTATCCATAATGATACCAAAGCATCACCCCTCTTCGGCCCCTTCTTGGTCACCTAATTTTGAAAGGACTTTTAATCATCAAGAGGCCCATCTAAGGATCCCTAACGATCTATTCATATACAATTAACTAGGGTTGTACTAAAGTATGATCCTTGTCCTCTCGACCCCTCGTCCTCTCGACCCCTCAATGGTTGATAAAAGGTTAGGAGTTTGTGAGCTTCATGCTGGTCAATGCTTGAACAAGTGGAATATTGCTTACGGTTCCATCTTTTATTGATCAATGGAGGATCAAAAGGATAAAGGTCTTTATATTGGTAATGACCCTAAGGTATGATACATATTGGATCAACATGGGATCCTTTAGGCCTTGCATAAGTTTAAAGCCTTTATGTTCAAAATGGTGGTCATTGGGGGGCCAAAAGCGGGACAATACATTGGCATTATCCTTAAGGGATGTGGTGTAACATCCTTATCCACATACATTGGCATTCTCACATGAACCTATTCATTGCATAAATGATTTGCAATCCTACATGAACAAAAGCATTGGATAAATGATTATTTAGATATGTGAATTGGATAAGCACAACGACGACACTTGCACCATTGCATTTGGGATACTTGAACATATATGTAATGTTCGTATAATTACATGACAAATTATCTTATGTTATGTGCATGTTATAGTATCATAAATAATGGTGTTTTAGAGCTTATTTAAAAGTATAAGGAGCATATGAGGATTAGGAGATGGATGGAGATGATGTAGAGTGAAGAAAAGGGACTAAAAGGGGAAAAGTGAACTTCCAACCAATAGAAATGAGACACCATAATTTTGTCTTGTTACAATAGGTTTACAAGTGGAATTTTTCATCCTTTAGGATTAGAATAGAGAGGTTAAATATGAGGGACAATAGAAGAAAGACAGAGCAAAAGAAGAAAGAAAAGAAAAAGAGGAAGAAGAAGAAGAAGAAGAAGAAGAAGAAGGAGAGGGAGAAGAGTGAGCTGCCAAGGAAGGAATCACAAGCTTTTCTGGTTATGGGAAAATAGGTAAGTTAATTTATCTTTCTCCCACATTAAATTAATCTCTCATGACATGTTAATCATGCATCGTTTGTAAGAATTATGGAGTATTTAAGGTAGAGCTTGTGTATGGAATTTGAAATTCAAGAAAAATAAGAGCTGATTGTGTTGGTTTTATTGTTAGAGCATAATTTTGTATCCATAATTTCATAACCCTAGAAGAGGAATTAGGAAAAGTGTGAAATATGAAAGTTGTAGCTTTATGCCCCATCTAAATATATGTAAAATATTTTTACTTAATTTGGTGTGTGTAAGGAGATATGGCTCCTTTATTAGGGCTGGTTCATAACCAACCAAAATCACTTCAGTATTTTTGTTTCTTTTATTTTGATGACCTTATGTTCGAGTTTAGACAAAGTTCAAAACATCCAATTTGTAGGGCTATATCCCTTATAAATATCTATAAAGTAGTTTTACTTGATTTGTTATGTGGAAAGAAATATGACTCATTGATTGTGACTAACCCCGAACCCGATGAAACCTCATCAGTCTTATAATTCTATTTTTAAAAAATTTAATGGCCATATATTCAGAATTTAATGATGTGATAAACTTTAAAGTTGTATATTCACGTCTGATCTACATGCCTATGAAATAGTATGATCCATGCACCTGTGAAATATTTTTGCCAAATTTATCATAGCTGTTGAGATATTACAGCTTCATTATGACTGATTGTCAAAATGTTGAAAACCTACTCACCCTAAGATTGATGATTTATTTTGGTGACATTATAGACTGAACTAGACAATGAGTAAAACATGAAAATTGTTCCTTTATATGTTTTGTAACTTATGGTTGATCATTTTTGCAATTGGATTTGTTCAATTTGAGATATGCCCAAGACTATAAGACCTACTTAGACTGAGTTGACATTGAAATAGGAAAATTTCAAAAATTCACCACATTTTCTATAGGTCTTATATTGTATTATTATGTGTCTAGTTTATTTGAAAAAAAAGAATCAAGTTACTTAGATAAGTACATGTAGAGTTATTACTATGAGAGTGTAACAAGGTCAGGTTGCTATAAGGAAAATACGCATGAACACCAGGTCTTTGCATGGATCATGACATAGTTGCATCCCAAACATTTATAATTATTTTGACATACTTATAACCATGTATGAATCAAATGTTAGGATCTCAACACTTTGAGGAAGCCCTAGAGAGAAAACCAAACCTACTATAAAGGTTGGTCACATGAAAAGGTGAGTGAAAATCATAATTAAATTGTAATGTGTATGTGTGATAATTTTATGATATGATTTTATTCTATTACATGTATATGTGATTTAATTGTTACACTTTACATGTGAATACTACATGTGAATACAAGTCAAGTGAGAATTATATGCTGTTAATGATTACTTGGTATAACATTATGAATGAACACTTACATATAGAACTAAAAGGATGTTTTGATCAGCTTGTCAAACACTTGCAAATCACTTGGAAAAGGGACCAATATGTCCTATTGGCATGTGTTATTGATCAAATGGTTCACTTGTTATATGATGGCTATCAAAATCAAATGTCACTTGAATCACATGAATTCCTGAGAGTAGTGTTTGCCTTACAAGGACACTACAAAAATCAATCCATTGCATTTGCACTTGCATAGTGAATTGTGATACTTGTAACGTATCTTGATGATATAATAGTCAATTGTTATACTTGTAATGTATCCTGATGATATTTGATTATTGGTTGTGCCATAAGATCTGATTATTATTTTTATTCATTGAGTTGCAACTCACCAAATCACAATTATGTTTTTTAGATACTGAAGCATAGGATTTGGATACTTTGGTGCATAGAGTTTTGCATAGAGACACATGGACCATAGATTGTCTGTTGAATTCTAACTCTTTCTCTCTTTGTGTCATGTACATATATCTAGATAGGAACTTGTTTATGGTACTAGCCTTGAACATTAGTTAACATATATATACATTAAATGCATGTTGGATTGTGTATGTATGATGAATCAACTAATATGCAAATATATTTTGAACATGAATGTCATGATCTGTAAATGAAATGGTTATTACATGTGGAGTCACCACCCAACTTTAGTTAGGTTAAGAATTTAGGCAAGATAAAATATGAACCTCAACTAAGTCAATTAGAAGGTCCATTCTGTCTTCACCCTATCAAAGACTAGGTTCAAAAATTAGGTATGACTTGGTAAAAAGGTTAGGTACCCCCAAACTACTTGGATATTGGAATCGGGCTCCAAGCATCTTTGGCTCACTTTTGCCATTTTTTTAACCAGTATTAGTTAGTCCAATTAATGACCTTAAACATGCCTTTAACGTAATCAAGTAAATCATATCATTAATTCTAAAGGGAAGGGACATCATACATCATGACAAAGGGAGCAACATGTATATCAACATCCATACTTCCATTTCGAAGGGGGATGCGGGTCATGTGACATGGCATAAGGTAAACATTCATATCCATAAATCACAAGCAATCATCAAAGGATGGTTATCAAGACTAAGATTCATGGTCTATCTTAAACGAAGACTTACACCCAAAAGAAACAAACAAGTTAGTAATTTCATCACGTGGCAAGAAAAAGGAGAATAAAGTAAAAAAAAAAGCAAATAGAGTCTATAATCAACACCTTACCACTTCTTCAAGGTTAAGGCACCTAATATATGTTTCTAAGCCCTCAATCACATACACTCCAACAACATATGAACATAAGAACATCAAACGAACATGAATGCATGAATCATAAAACATGAAGAAACATAAAATGAAATGCTAGCAATTTAGAGGACTTTGGTGGCCCAAGGCTAAATCATCATAAGAAGGATCCTAAGGTCATTAAACTATCCTCCTTGTTGCTCTCAAGAGCATGACATCCGCTAATACCCTTAACCACTTGGAAGGTTAGGATATCAATCATCTAAATGAAAGTTATAAAGGCCAAACATATGTATAGTAACATACTTAGAAATATAATCAAAATACACACACTCATGAGATGGTTTTTAAGGTCCTAGGAGTGGTAAACTCCTCACTTAGTCACTACCAAAGAATTAAAACAAAACTTTAAACATCATAAAAATTATAAAAGGGAAGAATAAGAAGCACTAGAAGAAAACAAATCTTGAAAACCATTTTTAACTCATTCAAAATTCTATTTATTAAGTGAATAGGGATCCTAGGCCTTTTGTCTTTCCCTTATTTTGCCAATAGAACCCCAAACATCTCAAAAGGTAGTTTTAAAAAGAAGAAATTTTGTTGAAGAAATGAGAGTTTTGTAAATTTTATCTTAGACTGAGAAGGGTTGTATAACCCATTTTGAGGGTTCTATAACCTAGAAGGAAGGTTATACATAATATTTCAAGTTTGTGCAATTTCCGTTTTCTAGGTTTTGATTGTACAATCTCCATTTATTGGGTTTTCACAATCAAAAAAATAAGAAAACAAGGAAGAAGAAGGAAGGGAAGGGGGATCTTTTAGATGCTCTTGATTATTCTTTTGTCCTTAAAGGCTCGCCATTTGATTTTTATCCTTTAAGATGCATAGGAATGCTTAAGAAATTTAAAGACAAAGCCTTGTTTTAGCTTGGTAATGGTTAGAATGAGTTAGGGTTTTAGTGTTTTTGCTCTAAGTGGTGGTTATGGAGAAAATTTTACAAAGTTTCCATAAAGTTTGCTGAGCCTCCTCCATTTCTTTAAATAGTAGGGTATTTATAAAAGAAAAAGAGTGCATCAAAGCCTAAAATGGATCTGGTTCTTATTTTTATCCAATCATAAAGAAGACCATCAAAGTTTTAGAGTTAGGGCTTATAAGAAGGTTGTACAACTAATGAATATGTTATACATCCTTAACATTAGGCTATTTAGACTTAGGGTTAAAAAGGGGGCCAATTCTAGAATGCTTTAGGGTTTATTGTTTAACCTTGGTTGTGCATCTCTAAGGTAGGCTATACATCACAGTTTAATGGGTCACACATCCTATTAAAAAGGGTTGGTAGCCGTAGGCTTGGTAGTGTGTTTGGTTTTAGAGCTTAGCTCAGAGATGATTGGAGCTTAACCTTAGTAATGTTTCTTCTCTTAGAGATGATTGTTCATAAGATTTTCCAAAGCTTTTTAAAGCCTTATTTCTTTCCCTCTAGAAATTCCTTTTGCATCTTGGGGAATAGTTTTAGTGATATTCATCATTGGGCTTACATCTTAGGGTTTAAAAATCTGATGCTCATCATTTATCCCCCTACTTTGTACAACTTGGAAAATAACATTTGAGAAATGATTATTTAAATAAGACTTAATAAAGCAAATGTGAGGAACATAAACATTAGCAAGGGTACTAAAGGATAAAATTCTCTAGCATCTCTTTGAATAGGTACTAATGTTTATTATGATAGCTTTATAGTAGGTACCAATGTGTTTTATGTACTTTCAGTAACTCTCCAGTAAGTACTGGGCTTGTAGTGGCTTTCTAGTAGGTATTAAATTTGTTTTGGTAGCTCTCTAGTAGTTACCAAGGTGCTTCTTATATTCTTCAATAGCTCTCTAGTAGGTACTGAGTTAGTTCAATAGCTCTCTATCAGATACTAGGTACTTTGTATGTCTCAATAACTTTTTAACCAATACTGAATTTGTTCTAGAACTCTCTAATAGGTATCGGGTACTTTAAATCTTTCAACAATTTTCTAACAGGTATTGAGTTTGTGCTAATAGCTCTCTAACAGGTACATGTACTTTTATCTCTCAATATCGTTCTAGCAAGTATTGAATTTGTACTGGCAGTTCTTTAGTAGGTACTAGATATTTTTTGCATCTAATATCTTTACAACTCTCTTATGGTAGCTACTAATGTTTTTAACTCCTTTAGGAAGTGCCTCAACCCTTCTAGTTGGGTGTTTTGGCTTAAGGATACTTGTTGAGTTGGACCCTGGTGTCATATTTGCCTTTTTAGCATTTCAAGACGTTGACCTTTCTGGCTTTGTAAGATGAGATTGTATCATTATGACACTTTTATTTGTCTAAGGATTTATCTTTGTTTAAAAGAATAGGCTTAGGCCCAAATGCTGCTCACTCATCCTTTATGGTATACTATGAATTTGTCTTTTGAGATTCTTTTGGCAGTCTGTCAGAAGTTAATTTTATGGTTAGAGGGTATCTTAGTTCACTAAGGCTTAGAAGGTTGAATTAGCCTTTTAAGAGCTTAAGGGTATTTTGGTAATTATATTTGATAATCTAGGCTATTGGATGGATGTTTTTGGAGCTTTAGAAGAGTTAGGGGTGGTTTGGTAACTTAATTTGTGATTTTGGAGGGTTGTTGAAGTCAAGAACTTAATGGTAATTGGGCTTGAAGTGTTTAATTGAGAATTATGCTTGAGAGTTTAGGTAAATACTTGGTGGTTGGGCTTAAGATTAGGGGAAAAGGATTGGGCTTAAAGAGTTAGGATTGGGCATGCCAGTGCTTAATGGTTTGTACAGATCATGGGTGGTTCGTACAAACATTTGATAGAACCTCTTTCGGTAACACAAAGGTTGGTTTGTACTTATCATCTAAGGTTGTACAGATCAACCCCATTTTATAATCTCCTTTGATAGTGCCCCTAGACTTTAGCTTTTAGGTTTCCCTTTGCTTATAGAGGATTATCATGGTTAGTTTCATTGATGATGAGATATTCGATGTTTTAGAGGAGTTCTTCGATAAAGACATTACCACACATGATGCCTTAGAGCTGTTGCATTCCTAATAAGGGTTTGCAAGGGTGAGCTCTTTAGTGGGTGTGACGACAAAGTTGATTTTGATATGCTTCCCCTCGAGCGAAGACACACTGATGGTTTACAGCCTGTATCATCATTTAGAAAGGGCCACCTCGGGAGTGGTAAGTACATTTCCCTTCGCCTCCTTTCCATTTTTGAACTTTTTGCTATGTTTCCTAATATTATAAATTGTAGGCACTACCCTGAATCTCTTTTTGCACATGAACATTAGATTAGTTTTAAATTATTCAAGGATAGCTTTAGGACACTTACCTTTTATTTTCGATGAGGTTTTCATTCTTTGTTCGTTGGCTTAGTCTATTGCCTTCATTCATGTGCTTTCATTTGTCTTGGTAATCTCCATGAAAAGCTAATGAAGTTAATTTATGGAATAATCTACGAGAGACTAGGATACTTACCTAAAATAAATAAACAAATTATAAATAAATTATTTATTCATTTTCTAAAATTTTGCTTATTGATTCTGCATGAACTTTTGCTATACTTGCGATGTCTTTATGTGATTGTTGAGCTATCTGTGAGTGCTGCGAGTTTTGCTAAAACTAATGGAATCTTACATGCAATTCCATCTTTTTATTGATCCACGAAGAATCAAGAGGTCGAGATCTTTACATTAGTAATGACCCCAAATGTGGTACGTATTTAGACCAGTGAGGGGGTCCTTTTAGGCTTTGCACAATTCAAGACCCTAGGGACCAAATGCAGGACAATACATTGGTACTATCCTAGAAAATGTGGAGTTGCCATCCAACTTTAGTCGGGATAAAAATCTTAGAAATGTAAAATTTGAACATAGTTAAGTCAATTAGAAGACCCATTTCATCTTTACCCTATTAGAGATTAAGTTTGAAAATTTGGTATGACTTGGGGAAGAGGTTAAACACCTCAAAATTGCCCGAATATTCAGATCTAGCCTTCGAGCATCTTTGGTTCACTTTTTAGCATTTTAATTGAAATATTGATTAGTCCATTTAATGATTCTAAGCATCCCTTTAACGTAATCAAGGCATTCAAATAATTTCATTGAATAAAAAAAAAGGAGTGGGGTCATGCATCATGGTATAGAGGATCGTCATGCATATCCATATATTCATTCAAGCATAATCATCTCAAATGAGAGAGGGGGTCATGCATCATGGTTAGGGGTCATCATGCATATCCATGCACAACACACATCACACATCATAATCATTCATAATCATATAGGATGATGATTAAGACCAAATTCATGGTCTAACTCAAGTAAGAACACCTACACTGAAGGAAGAGAACAAGTTAGTAAATGAAAGGGACCTAAGCTAAACCAAATGAACTCAAAGCATAAAGAAAGAACATAACACATATTATCATCTCTCCTACATAAAGGTTCCCAAATATGTATCTAAGTCCATAATATCACATCCCAACATTACATGGAACATTTAACAATACCAAATAAACACAAAAATGTGATTTATTAAGCATGAAGAAGCATTAAGATAAAAATGCAAGCATTTGGAGAATTTCTAATGGCCTAAGGTGAAAGACATCATAAATGGGATCCTTAGATTAATGAATCCTCTTCCTATATAGCTCTTAAAGAGTATGACATCCATATGTATCACTAACCATAAAAGGTTGGCATACAACATAAGAATGAAGGAGATTGAAGGCCAAAACACTATTTACATGCTTTTAAAGAAAAATCATAATCATAAGAAGGGCTCTCAAGATCCTTGGAACCCTAAGTCCCTCACTTGGTCATTGCCTTAAGGGTGTTAAAATATAACCAAAACAAAACCAAAACATCACTTAATAAAAATATGGAAGAACATGAGTTTAAACACACAAGTGAGTCATAAAAACATTTTAAAACCACTTAAAATTCCATTTTTTAAATGAATAGTAGTCTTAGGCTATTAGGGCTCATCCCATTATACTAATGTAACACTAAAAACTCATAAAAAGAATTTTGAAAAGGGGGAATTCAGATCAAAAAAGAAATGATTTGCAAATTCTATTTTAGACAAACTAGGTTGTATAACCCATTATGAGGGTTGTATAGCCTAGAAGGTGGGTTATACAACCTATATTAAGGCTTTACAACCCCCAAATTTTAGGTTTTCAAAACGTAGAAAAAAAGAAAAGGAAAGAGAAGAAAGGGGGGAACTAGGGGATTTCTAGATGCCTTTAATAAATTCTATTTCCCTTAGAGGCTCACAATATCTTTAATATTTTCCAAAATGCTTAGAGAATGCATAATGATGAAGAGAAAAGGCCTTGTTCTACCTTGGGAGTTATTAGGAAGGGTTAGGGTTTAGTGTTTCTATGTTAAGTGTGATTTGAGGAAGAATTTTGGCAGAGTAACCTTAGGGCCTCCAAGCCTCTCCCTCTTTTTCAAATGAGGGGATATTTATAGGTGATGAATAAGTGTACAAGGCTAGAAATGATTTTGATTGTAAAATGTCTATATCTAATCATAGAGAGGGAGATGGATCTCTTAGAATTAGGGTTTGCATGCGGACTGTACAGTCAAGAATGAGTTGTACATCCATCTATCAGGGTTGTACAACCCTAGGATTTAAGAGAGGGACCAATTCTACAAGGTTCAAGAGGTTAAAAGAGGGCTCTATAGCCCTGGATGTGGGTTGTACAACCCTATTTACTAGGCTGTACAACCTTGATTAATGGGTTATGTAAACCATTTACTTAAGCTGGCAGATTAGGCTTTGATTATAGGCTTGGTGTTAGGCTTTAGTCTTAAGCTTGGCTTTAAGCTTCTCCAAGGTTTCCTAAGGCCTTTATCTATTCATTTGGCAATTTTCCTTGCATTCTGAGGATGTATTTAGTTATTTTCATCATTAAGCTTTGCATCTAGGAGTCTAGAATCTAATGCTTACATTTTGCCTCTGCTTTATAGGCTTGGAAAATAATATTTAAGAAATGACTATTTGAATAAGTCTAAAAAAAGTAATGTAAGGAATGTAAACATTTGCAAAGATACCAAAGGATATAGATCTTTAATAGCTCATGAAACAGGTACTAAAACTTGTTTTGGCAGCTTTCTAATAGGTACCAAGTGTTTGTGGTTGTCCTCAATAGCTCCTTAATAGGTACTGAGGAGGTTTTGACAACTTTCTAGTAGATACCAAGTGTTTATAGTTGTCCACAATAGCTCTTTAGCAGGTTCTAATAAGGTTTGAGCAGCTTTCTAGTAGGTACTAGGTGTTTATGGTTGCCATCAACAATTTTTTAGCAAATATTGGGGAGATTTTGGCAACTTTCTACCATTTAACAGGTGTTTATGGTTGTCTTTTTATAGTTACTAATGTTTTTGAATCTTTTGCAAGTACTTCAACCCTTCTTGCTGGTGGTTTTGGCTCAAGAATGCCCTCTGAGGGTTGGTCTCATGTCACTCCTACCCTTCTAGCATGTCAAAGATGATGTGGTACTCTTAGAGCCCCTTCTAGCTATTTGGGAAGCTCATTTCTCTCTTAATTTGGGTCGTGATGCTACAAGAATTGCTTTTGTGGGTTTTGATATTTTTAGGATGAAGAAATTTTCCTTTAAAATATTTTTGAAGCCTTAGGAGAGGTCAAATTTATTGTTGGAAAGCATTTTAGTAATGTGATAGTGAATTGGGAGGGTTGGGTTGTCTTGCATCCCATGAAGGTTCTTTCATAATTCATTTGGTTTTTTGGTTTTTGGAGTATGTAATGATAATTTGGTAATTTGCTTGAGAATTTAGAGGGTAAAATTGTCTCCCTTAGACTTTGGTATGGATAAAGGTATTTCAGTAATTTGTTTGATGGCATGAGTTGCTGAATTATCAATTTAGGCATTTTGAGGAGCTGAGGTCATTTTAGTAAATTGGCTATTTTGAAATTTAGGTAGGGCCTTTATAATAAAAAAGAGAGAATTAGGCTTAAAGGAACACATTTGGGCATGGTAGTAAAAAGGAATAGGACTAGAAAGGTTAAAGAGAGAGTTGGGCTCAAAAGGCCCAAGTCGGGCTTGCCCACATTAAAGGGTATAAACCTAAAAGGTGGACTATATAGACTAAGTTAGGTTGTACAGACCAAACCCACTATATATACCTTATTGAAAGTGACCCTCCTTATTTATGCTATTTCTCTTCTCTCTCTTCCTTTTCCCTCTCTTCCTTTTCTCTCTCAAAGCTTTGGACTTAGCTCTAGGTTTCCCTTTTGCTTTTAAGAGGATATGCATTATGGCCGCCTATACTGAAGGTGAAAAGTTTGATGTCTAGGAGGAGTTTCCTAATGAGGACATTGCCACACTAGACGCTTTGGAGTAGCTGCGATCTTAAAGGGGGATTCAAGTGGGTAAGCCTTCTCAGCTTTCCTCTTGCTAGTGACACACCAACAGTTTATAGCCTATCCCGTCATCTTGAAGGAGTTGCCTTGGTTTTATTTTATTTTATTTATTTTCTACCTATCTTGACATTGTAGATTTTAGGTGTTGTCATACAATTTCCTTTTTTTTACCTATAAATATTAGGTTAGCTTATAAAATATTTAGAGATAACTTTTAGGACACTCACCCTTTTTTAGGACACTCACCCTTTATTTTCAAGGGAATTTTATTTTTTGTCTGTTAGTTTGGTTGGTTGCCTCAATTTATGTGCACTTTAGGCTTTTATTCTATTACTTGCACAAAGAAAGATCAAAATTAGTTAGTGAAATAACCTATGTGAAATTAGGGTACATACTTGAGATAAATATATAAAATTATAATTTATTTATTTATTCATTTTGTTGATTTGCTAGTCTTATAATGCTTTACTTGTGGATGCTAAATTGGATCTAGACTTTTTTTTTGCTACAGTTTATTAAGAAAATTACTTTCACAATTTTCTCAAAATTTACAAATAAACCCTAACAACTTGGACTTGTTTCTTTTAGACCCCTAGATTTAGACTTTTTTGACTTCTTTGTCTTTCAACCTTGATAAATGTGTAATTTTTTTGTTATATTTTTTTCCTTTTACAAGGGATAGTTGCCTTTCAGATGGGAGGTGAGGCTATAGGTCCTTTCTAAGAGTGGCTTCGTACACTGCATCCCTAGGTTATGGTTCGCTTATTAAGGACTGGTATCTAGACCTTTCTGTGCTTGCTGTTAGAGAAGGCCTTGACTCGATGATTATGCATATATTTCTCAGGCTATGCATGGACATGACCCATACCTTTCACCTATCCTAAATTGAAGAGCTGACAATCATGCTTGGAGATTTTGCCATTCTAACCAAGCTACGCTTCTCGAGTGTTCCTCTGCCCATAAACTTTAGTGTATATAAACAAATACTTCAGAAAGACTACTTATTATCTTTAAATGCATTCCCCAGCTTAAAGGGAGCCAAACCAGGTCGAGGTCTAGCATACGAGCTTATGTGCCTAAGGTCACTGATGACAATTTTGATGAGGTGATCAACTAGCATGCATATTGCTTTTTACTTTATGCTTTATCGAGGGTCATATTCTTTAATTCCTTATACATAATCGAGCTTTGTTTGGTGCTAGTGTTGGAGGATATAGGTCTGCTCTATCTCTTCGATTGGGGTTCCGCGATGCTGATGCATTTATACTGATATCTTAACTAGTGTTTCTGGGGCAAGGGTACATGTGCAATTATTGAAGGGTGCTTATTGTAAGTATCTCTTAATCTTTTTTTCTATTTTGGTCCTGCTCTATTAGTTTGGCACTTATACCATATTTGTTGACAAGCATGGGGCATTGAGCTGGGAATGCTATAGGGGGATCGACCATGAGGCTGACGCAAAGGATGGTTACCCCCACTTTTTAAGGTAAAGTGATGTGACCTACTTGGAGTCTTCCGTTATTGATAGGCACGCTTATATGAGCATGATCGCTCTCAATAAGGTATTTCCTCCTTCACAGATAAAGTTGTGTAAGTTGTAATTATTTATTATTGTTATTTGGTCTCATACTTGTAGTAGTCCTTTGTTTTTATTGCAGTTGTGCCTTGACTAGAGAGGTCCTATGGAGACATGGCCATTGGAGGTGGCAGAGGCAGAGGTCATCTCCTATAGTCATTAGTTGATGGTGGGGCCCTTCATTTAAGAGTGGTGCTTGGGTGAGTGCATCTTCCACTTGTGCAAGGGCTTAGATATGCAACCTATCTTGTAGCGTCTGCCCATAAGCATGTTTTAAGCAAGGGATCTAAAGGATGCGAAGCTAGTCATTGCGTTGCACTTCTTGCCAATGGAGCAACTAGTTTTTGACAATATCCCTTGCAAGTCTTGGATGATTGGGGTCCTGGTTGGGAGTTTCCCATTATTTGACATGACCATCCAAGCATTTCCTCGATATGTGCCTAGTGATGAGAGTGTACTCCAACATGGTGGTTAGGGTATCACTATATAAGTAGCCCAAAGACCTACCATTTTCGCTCCTATGTCTAACACTACTGCTGCCTGAGGCTGCAAATAGGCATGTGGATTGACTTTAAGGGGCCTAAAGACTATAATAATGGGTGATATAGCTTTTATGCCAGACAATCTGCTTGGAGTATTATATGACTTCGCTTATAGGCTCTATGATGTCGCTACAAATCGCCTGGTCCACTTATATGTTCAAACTGGCTGAGACTACCCATGTGAGTATCCCTTTCCTTACTTCCTTATATCCCTTTCCTTACTTCTTTATATACTGGCTACAATGTAGGCTTTTATTGCTAAAAAATGCTTCATTTTCTCCCTTTTTGCTTATTCTATATATTCAGGCTGAGCTTATGGTTGATCTGATCACTACACTGAAGAGGGCGATGAAGCAGCAGATACACACTATACAGGTTAGTGAAATGCAAAAGCAATGCATGCATGCATATCTATGGTTTATGTTTTGTGTGTTTCGTGTCTTACTCATCCTAACACTCATATTTCTTATAGGAGATGATCCAATGCCTAAAGCGCTAGATCAAAGATAAGGATCAGTGTTTGGCGAAGGTGGAGGCATAGATTGAGACCTTGTCGTAGATAGTTGTAGATAGGGGGAATATGGCTACTGACAGTGAGGTAGATTTTGAGGTTACACCTTCAAGAGCAAGGAGAGCTGAGCTCGAGAGGCCCTCACTTAATGTTTTGGATTCTCTTTCCTTTTTCCTTCAGTATAGTCCCATTCTATTGATATTTTGTATAGTTGTACAATTTTTTATTAGGGGATTTGAAAGGCCAAATTTTAGATATTAAGATTCCTTTATGATGCATTGAAGTGATTTCGTCTCCATTTTTGTCAAACTTTGAAGCTTTGGCTTTAATACAAAAACATGATTTTAGTCTTTGATTTTGTGTTTTAAGTGTTTATTGGACCTTTGGTTAATATTTGTTTATATATATGCTTTTCGGAACAGGTAGCGATAACATTTAAGTCTAAAGTGCAAAGGGGATTACTAAAAGTTTTCTAGGAGTTAGGGGGATTGTACAGCCCAAGATGAGATTTGTACAAACTTGCTTGATGACTATACAAACCTAATCAGGGTCTGTGTAAACCTACTGAGCTATTTACAACTATTAAGCACTAATCACCCTTGTCTTCTTCTATAAATACCCATTTCGAACTTGCTCTCTACAACTGCCATTTTCAACCTCCAAACTATGTCAAAAGGTTTTCCAAGATCTCTTTCACCCCAAATCTAGCTTGATTTACCATGGGTGAGTTTTTCAGCTTTTTGCTACCTAACTTCTATCCATTTTGATGCATATTTATTACAGGCAACTAGCAATTTATGCTATTCCACTACTCGTATATTTCATTTTAGGGATGCAGAGATCTGCCCACTATTAAAGGAGTTTGGTGCTATTCTCGATTGTTGTGTCACAATTGTAGACTAAATTGTGGTACCTTAGCTAGATTACCCACATGTTTAGAAGATGGTAAAGTTATTCGATATATAGTATAAGGAGATACCCTAGTATACATTGGGTGAGGAGAAAATTCTTAAGGCTCCTTTCTCACTCTCTTTCCCTTTAAGGGCCATACTTAGGCGGTTAAGGCCTCGTATTACAGTAGTCATTCTAATAGGTGAGTATTTGCTGTGGAAGGAGGATGAGAAGATCGATATACAAATTTTACCACTTTTAGAGGGAGCTAAATCAAGAAGGACCTCCATACTGACGATCTTAGGTGTGACCATTATGGGTCTGGATAGAGTTGCCCTTGGTGTTGCTGATTCTTTCACAGGGAGCCCACTGCTACTTCAGGTAAGAATTCCTTTTGTAGTATTATTATTTTTATTTTATCTTATTTTTTCTTCTATTCACACCTTAATTTTTGTCTGGTCCATCTTTGTGGGTTTTCAATCTAATAGGCTGCTCATTTTTTCTTTGATTGTCCTTTTAGGTTTTCAACCTAATAAGCATATATATATATATATATATATATATATATATATA